>BPTQ01000006.1:48688244-48770128 GCA_019973895.1 Chrysanthemum seticuspe | reverse complement strand
AAAAATCCAGAGAACTTCCGTTTTACGACCTTACTACGAATAAACCTGCTTTTCCGCGCTTATATGCTTCTTTTACTGGTTTCAGTCTTAGCTCTGTGAGTTTCGACGACTTTGTATTCCGCTGCCGCAGTGACGTATAGACGCTGCGGCAGCCCTTCCGTAAAACGCTGCCGAGTCTCCGTTTTAACGTACAAAAGTTCCCTGCTGCAGTCCAAGATTTCCTTATCCGGCAGCGATGAGTCTGCCGGATCTACGTCGGTGCTGCCGCAGTCTCGACTTCCCCTGCCGCAGTGTCAGTATTCCACTGCGGCAGCGTTCCAAATGCACCGGTTCTGCTTTGGGATTACTGCCGCTGTGCTGCCGCAGTGTTGGCGTCACCTTATGTTTTGTGACGCCGTCGTGTCGCCGTCATTAGGGTTTCGTCTTGGCCACGTAAACCTTGCGACGGCGTCACCTTATGACTGTGACGCCGTCCCCTTCAGCTCTGACGCCGTCGTGGCTGCATCTAGGCCGTCTGAGTAGCGACGGCCTATTCCTTTAGAACCTGACGTCGTCCCTTGAAAACATGCAATTTTGCCTCTGAGCCGTCGCAAAATGCCTTCCCGACGGCGTCGCAGATATGCAGTGACGCCGTCGCCTTATGTTTCAGCAGCTTTGAGTGTCTCGATTCTGACTTTGGTCATTTTCTTCGTATATTCGCGCCTTTTCGTCCAAATAAGCATCATTCCAGCATTTTGCCTTCAAGAGACCTAAAAAGTGAAAAGGAACGATATTAAGCAATAACGGATACAAAAGTGATCGAATAAGGGCTTAAATGACCCCTCAAAAAGGTACCTTTTAAAACCTTATCACTTCTCTCCTTCTTTTATGCACCAAACATGTCTTCTCTCTCTCCTCTGATCACTTCACAACAATAATCTCATCCATTGGATGTCTTGAGCTCATCTTAGCCATTGATTTGGTTTTGGCGCCAAAAAATGGTTTTGATATCTTAGACAGTGACAAGGTGCATTAAATGTGATTTGTATGTTAGGTGAGGGGGGGAGACAAGGAGTGGAGTAGGGGGACAAAGTGGAGGAGTTGTGTTGGTGGCTGGTTGCAGACAATGGTGTCGGGGAAGACAAAGAAAGGGGGCGGGTTGTTTATTTTAAAACGTGGGTAATGGGTTGGTCGGGTTGGACCGGGTAAAAGATTTGGGCCAAGGGATTATATTTGGGCTTGGGATAATAACTAGGTCCGTTTGGTTTGTGGAAATAATAACACAAGGACCAAAACTGTAATATCTGGAAATCCAAGGACCACAGCTGTAAATTATGAAAAGTAATCCAAGGGCTTGTTTTGCCAATCTTTAATAGACCAAGGTCTAGTTTTGACACTTTTGAAAATTCCAAGGACTAAACATGACCATTTCTAAAATCCAGGGACCAAAACTGTAATTTCTCAAATCTTTTGGAACTTTTCACCAAAGGACTAAATTTGACAACTTATGATTTAAAAAGGGCCTTTGGTGATTTTTCTTATAAAATAAATGCCTAGGGACTGATTTTGCCATTTTCTGAAAGTCGGGGGACTGAAACTGCCAATTATGCAAACTTTGCTCGTTTTTCATTTGTTTTCGATAATTTTGCATCTGAAACATATAAAACACAATTTTGAGATATTTTCAGTATTTTGATGCATTTCTGAGCATTTTTAAACGTTTTGCAGTTCCGATTTGACCAAAAATGATGAGTATTTACACACTCATCAGTGGTCTTGAAGTTCCAGCATTAGTAGACGAGTGATTTGCTGCAGCCAAAGCGGCATTCACTCGCTCATTGACTAGCTGGTCTATCATAGCTTGATTCACGGTAGGTTGAATTGGAGTAACTCTAGCGGGAGTAGTGGCTTCAGCAGTCTGATCGTGTGTGACTCTGTTTGGAATAGCAGTGTTTGTAGCTCGATTGCGAGTAACTCTCGCTAGAATAGGAGCATTGGAAGCTCCACCAGGGTTGGTGCGGTTTGATCTTCATTTTGGCGGCATTTCTGCAGTAAGAAAGGCAATGAGATATAGAACCTTTTAAACAAGGTAAGTGCCAGATAATAGTGTAACTATCGCAGATAGATCATATGAGCGATCTATGAAAGAAAAGACAATTGGATAGGGAAAATAAGTTTGTCATAGATAGAACTTCGGTTACAAGGTTCCTAAAGTACACGATGAGATACTAGATGGAATACAACTGAAATACAACGGAAATACAACGAAAGTACAACGGAAACACAATAGTCATAACCAACACTAACTGTTATAACCCAGTTTAGTGTAATACATCATGCAATAAAATCTAAGGATGTCCACGCTCGGTACGGAGTCACTCGATGGTAGCAACTAACTCTCGCTGCGTATCCTCCAAGCTCGCGATCCGCCTCATCTGAGAGGCCAGCATAGACTCCAAACATGTGGTCCTCTGCCACTCCTCTCTGGCAGTATCTCTCGCAATCCACTGGACGCGCTCTAGCTCCTCTAGCCGTCCGTGCATCTGGGCTTGACCTCTGCCCAAGGCTCGTACTCTGCTGTCCAGTTCTCTGACATCCTCGACCTGAGCCTCAACCCTAAAACCCAGTCGAATCCTCTCGTGTCTCTCGAGCTTCATGCTCTCAAACAACACATCAGTAACTCGGTCTAAACCCTCAACACGCTGCTCGCAAGCTTGCAAGCGTGTTGGATTGACTCTCTCTAGCTGATCAGTATGGACTCCTAGTAGAGTCTCATGAGAACCCAACTCAATAAGTATTCTCTCAGTGAGGGTCAGCTCATCATCTGGAGATCCTGATAGGTCTGGCTCGGACTGTGCCTCAACCTGTGCAGCTTCCTCAATAGTCTCAAGCTGTCTAGTAGCGCGCTCAAGGCGCTCCATATCCGCTGCAGATGGTATGAATGAAGGTGATGATGGACTGTAGCTCGGACTAGCGATATGTGGTACTGAACTGATCAAGCAATCAATATCTCTCCAAGCAATCTCACTACTCTCCTCCTGACTGTGGAGAAAAGCAGCTCTCTGTCCTAACCCAAATGGTGCATCAATATCCATGTCATCGCTCAATCTCTGAGGCATCCTGGAGCTCTGTCCTAACTCCTGTATACTCTGGACAATCTCCAGACCCTGTGTACTCATATCTGCTGCTATGCTAACATGTCCAGGGGCACTCTCAATCGGCATAGGCTCGGGTAGCTCCTCCTCCGGATCCTCTTCTGAATCTTCTTTCGGGTCTTCATCTGAATAGGAATCAGTAGTCCTCCTGAGTCTTTGGTGGGGTGGTGACTCAGTGGATGATGGTGTCAGTGACTCTGAAGTAGTAGAAGGACCCATGTAAGCAGTGCGGGTCATCCGAGAAGCTAGTGCAGGCATGAATGAATACCGCTCTCTATATCCAGGTACTCTCACGATCATGCGGGGTTTTCGCCTGCGTGTCAACAATGCTGATGGAGTGGTGGTAAGGGTCGGCACAGATGGAGTAGGTGCAATAACTGGCTGAGCTGCTCGAGTGGCCTGAATGTAAGGATCTGTGGCTAAGTGTGCAAGCTGATGGATGGTAGGTGAGTGAGCAAGTAGGATGTCCTCCTGAACATCGTGAGGGAAGGCTGGTGAAGGCATGGTCTGTGACAAGACGGTGCATGTGTGTAAGTATGTAGAAAAGTACTCATGATGGATATGAAATAGTGCACTAGTAAATAGAAAATAAAACATGAAATCCTATTTAAATGAATTCTAAATAGTATGGCAAGTAAGGCAAGCGGCAACTGACGGTCGTAGTATGATGTTTTTGTAAAAAGTGGTTGTAGTTTAGGATTTATATGTACCTATTTCTCTATAACCCTGGCTCTGATGCCAATCTGTAACACCCCCAAATTTGTTTAGCGGAAGCATACGTGTTATTCGGGAGCGTTACGAAATTGGTAATCACAACACAAGTAATAAAGAACGGAATACATACTCCGTTTGATTTCATAAAATAGTTTTGAAACATTATCTTACAACATTGTTTAGATAAATGGGCACATCCCATAAGTTCAGTGGTCCCAATTTAAAAATATCAGTTTGTGTAAAAACACTTCTTTAATACTACTACGACCATTAACCCGCTTCTTGCCTTGCCTCCATGACACATAATTTAAGCACCTGAGAAAAATATGCTAAAAAGGTCAGCTAAAAGCTGGTGAGTTCATAGGTTTAAATTTAAACAGTAAGTTTGGACCATAATCAAAGTCATATAATCATTACAACGAATATAATGATATATGGATGAATTTCTATTACGTTAGCTCTAAGTTCATGCAACCGATGCTACGACAGTTCATGTATGCTAACAGATATCATACAATATGGGGCCCATAGCGAGTGTTTTGTCCCTCAACACTCGATTCCGACATGGTATACGTTTTGCCTTGGCCTAAGCATGGCCAACCGAACGGAGGAGTCACCCTCAATAGATCTATTTATAACATTCGCGCTTCCCAATGGGGAATTGACGGTTCATGAATATGGGGCATTTCTCTAGGGACATAAGGGCTTAGGCTACACCACGTAATAGTAATCATGCAGTAGTTTAGGTCCATAAAAAGGTTTTGCATATTTTCTCACCCCAATAGTAGAAAACAGTTTATCAAGTAAAAGAGGGGCTATGAGACTCACCTTAGCAAAATGCAATCCAAAAGCGGGATTTAGTGTTTGTTGTGAAACGGCACCGACACGCGACCTAGATAAGGAGGGCAATGTTTTAGTTCATCGTTTTAAGTATCACTTACTTAAATAATTCAATTGTTTTTATAATTGAATAAAACTAAACTTTTATTTGTAAAAATGATTATGTGGTTTTTATAGTAAGTATACGAAAGTATATATGTATACTTTTCATGTTGACATTAATATAGTTTTAAAATCCAAAGTTTGATTCAAAACAATTAATCACAATGTTCCACTAGTAAGTGTATAAATGTGTATATACTTGTTTAAGTTGACACAAATGGTATTGTCAAAATTATATTTTATTTTATTTTCTAATTGTATTTAGAAAATATTTGAGTTAAAATTGAAGTATTCCAAAATTTAGTAAACCATAAAATAATATAGTGGTCTCTATTTATTTAACAAACTTGTTCCTAATATATATAGTTTCAATGGAAAGTTCACTTGACATACATTCATTTACACATTGTCGTTAATTTTTGACGTACATTACTACGTGAATCATATTTTTAGAATACTAGTGGTTTATGTCAAGTTTTCATACATTTTACGTTAACTTACAACTAGTGTTCATAATTGGCGTTAAGTCAATACGTAACGAAGTGAAAAGGAAGGATAGACGAAGAATAGTTTTCGTTATTTATCATTAGTTAACTCGTTTCCGGTTATTACTTTGCTTGACTACTCTTATATACTAACAGATGTTACTGGTTTTATTCATGGGCTGTGGCCCATATTCGAAAAGCAACCATGCATCAGATCTTGGGCCTGGGCCCGATGTAGTATTTGCACGAGAGGAAGAAAAGAAAGAGGGTTGGCCCAGCGAGTTGCTACTATACTTTGTTAACTAAACTTTTAGAGCACAGCTCATTTCCAGATTTTGTTGTTAATGAGTATATCTTTAGTTTCAGGGGCTTAATGTGAGCAACTTGGCTCGAGGTAAACCCGATCATTCATGCTCCAATATGTGAAGTCGAGATCTTTCGATCAGGGAGTATTTGATCCCATCGCCATGGTACTACCATAGTGAGGTTGTCGACTCACTTACATATTTTCAAAACGTTTCTATTTCGAGGACAAGTATGAACTTAATGAGAATAACTATGTTTATGCTCTTTTTCTTGGCTGATAACAAAAGGAAAAGACTATGAAGGAATTTGTTTCAAAAGGGATTCGACTAGCACATTCTATCCCGGGATCACTCTAGCTTCGGCTAACGTGACATTCACACTTGACTACACCAACCTTTAGAATACTGTTTCTACCAACCTAAGTATGCATCTAAACATGGTGGTGCAAGATTTCTTAAGTTGTTATTGACCCGTTTCGACCAAAAGTTTGACAAAGGTTTAGGAGAATTCCACATGTCAGCTTTCATTACAATATTGACATCATTAGATTTAGCAAAAAACAAGTTAACAACAAGTGCCAGACTCGATACCCTTGTGACTCGAAATCTTTACAAAACTTAACTTTCATGTTTATTGATGCCTACTTTTTGACAGAAACGAATTAACAAAACTAGTGACAAAGACAAATCCTAACACAAAAAGGGTTGTTTTAACATAAGGCTCATATCAACAGAGTGTGAGCATCATGGGTGTCGACTGATAAACTTCATGAGTAGGAATGAGTAAACAACGTAGCATCGATATGGTAGCAACCCCATAACCCGAAAGTCACAAGCATGAATTGTTACAAGATACTAAACTTAACATTTCATCATTAAGACACTAAACAAGATATGACTCATGTTCGAATTATAAATCACAAATACTTAAAGAAAGGTACAAGTTGCAAGAAAAGAAGATTAAGGATTCTTACAAACTAGTTGAGAGTCTCGACACAAAGAAGGAAACAACTTTTATGATGCAACCCGATTACAACACAAAGTGAACTTGAACCAACAGGAATCACCACCACACCTTTAGCACTTTGAGGAGTTTTGTAACTAAGCGATTTGGGGGATGTATGTGACCCTGTGGTTCGGTCCAAATAAAAGAGCAACACAACAAGAGGGTTTGACTCATCTTTCTACCTTAATTTTTGGGTGAGTTACCAATTTGGGTTTAAGTCCTTCTCTAACCAATCACATCATCACACCTTGTGAGTCTTCTCAGAAAACTATGAAGAGGAAAGGGACATGTGATGCTTCCATAGCTATCCCTAAGAGGGTTTGACCCAACCATGGGGCGGCGTGGAATGAGGCAGCAGCCGGGGAACAAAAACAAACACCATTTGGTCATGGATGGACAAAGTGAGATGGAAAGGTGCTCCTACAAGACTCACATATACCACTTCCTTTTGGCCTTGCGTTGACATGGATGAAAATGGGAGAATAGTAGGTGAAAATGTGTCTTGTAGGGAAGATGGAGTTTGGTGTTATCTTTATTTGAGGAAAATAAACGTGTGGATGTGTGTGTGAGGATAAGTCACGACAAAATGGAAAGGTGGGTAGGGGGGGCGGATAAGCCAAGAGAGAAAGAAAAAAAAATAAAAGAGTGTATATTGTTTATTTTATATTTTGTAAAGTTTATATAAAATGTAAGTAGAAGAGTTATATTACATATGTATTAGTTTGTAGGGTGATAAACTTGTATTGATGAATGTTAAAATCTTAAGTGTGAGTTGAGTTAAATACTTTGAGTTCCGTGAATTAAAACCGTGACGGATGTATTAACATTTGATACTTTTTATAACGTAATAACTTATGGATACATTGCTGAGATATTATTGTCTGAGTAATATTTTCCATTACGAGAGTTTATTATTTGTTTTGTTTGCCCTTATCATAGTGTCGGTGCGCGTGCAGTGTTGGTCACTGGGGAAAACGAGATAACCTCTCGTCTTACAAATTAAATCATAAGACAAAAATGAAATATTCATAAAATGATATGAATGTAAAAGTGATGCTGTTATCTACTGTATGCGAGTTAACTACTCAAATGATCAGGCAAAGCTTATGCATGCTTAATGACTTGGTTTAGTAAAAATAAATCATCATTTATTAGTTAAATTTTGGTGAAAATTTACCGTGTGTCACAGTTTGGTTCACCTTGGAGTGAAAGAACCCGGTGGTTAGCCTAGCACCGGAAAAAGGGTAGGCGACGTTGTGAAGGCTTCTCCGCCATAAGGAGATTGGTGTAGTGTTTACGAACTCTCGAGTAGGTGACTCGGGGAGTGGAGTAGGGCAAGGAAGGTGTCCTTGTAGCCGAACCACTATAAATATTCGCGTTGTGGTTTTGTGCTTCTTACTCTTATCTTTTCACTACATATCTTTATATGCTTGTTTATCAACATCCAACACACACAACCAAATAGATTGACATAAGTCGATCAAAATAGTTTAAAAGGAAGTTTTAATTGGTAAAACTATTCAACCCCCCCCCCCCCTTCTAGTTTTCCACACATTCTATGACAGTGGACCTGTATATGATCCAGAAACTCGTCCATTCTATCTGAGTGTGAGGAAATGTCTAGAGACTAGGCTTCCAGAAGTGTTGAAAGAGGCAGGTGTTTTTTAGACGAAGGGAATTGATCCTATGACCTATAGGATTACTTTTAACAATGCTATGAATGTTCCCAAGCAGGGTGGATTGTATGATGATTGTGGTGTGTGGGTCTGCATCTTCTTATTCAGGTTAGCGATCTTTTTAATGGAGTATTTGTCATGTTATTATGAATGTAATTTTGAACATAAAATAGGTGTACTAGTTAGAAGAGGTATTCTAGGGTGTCGATTGATATATTTGGAAGTGGTATTCTGGGTTTTCTTTAAAGAAGTCCTCTAACTAGATCAACTAAGTAGGTAGCTTCGCTCAATTGATTAGTAACGAGCTTTGTTAAAGAGATTAGGGAGGGGCTGTAACAATGGAATGCATTGCTAAAGTAGGACTATAACTGTAATGTGAAACGTAAAACACGATTACTAGTTTAGCAGCTACATTAGGAAGTGCCAGAAATGTTAGATCAGTATTGCTATAGTAGGTGTCCACTCAAAATCACACTCTTAACTGAACCTTATAAATGTACAGGTTTGGGAATGGCAAACTTTTGGATGTGGATAATCCAGTTCAGGCTGCATTGGCGTACCGTGAGAGAATGGTCAGGTTTTATTACAAGCACAAGATCCATATTGGCTGAATGTTTTATGTTCTTGTTTTGTTAAACATTTGGTTGTCAAATTTGTAAACAATATAATGGTTTATGGGTCTAAAACACGTATGTATGGTTGTGACTTTTGTGTTTTGTAAACTATTGACCATCTTTGGCACCCTAGTTGAATGTATGTATTCCTCCTGGATAACTTTGGCACCCATGTTTCTGTATATATTTGTTGCTCTTATGTTTCTAAATTGTTTTGTATTCCTCCTGGATTGCATTACTAATAAGGTGCATGGTGATATAGGATAACTAATACTTATTGTATGCAACATAAGCAGTAGCAAACAAGGTTCAACATCAACATTTCCAAGAGACCCAACCAAAATAAGGAAAGTATCTTACATGATTCCACAACCACCAAAATAAGGAAAGTAGCAACACATCTAATGTCTCCGGTTACAAATCTTACAGGTCAGCCAAGTTAATAGGATCAAAGCTTTGCACCATATCAATCTCCATTGATGGTAGTTCCCTACTTGAGCTGCCTCTATTAGATACATTTCCCTACAAAGTTTGAACATTTGTGAGATTTCTTTCTTTGTTAGTTACCAAGCAAATTTTTTTTTTTGAATACAAATATTAGTAGCTTACATTCTTTTTCTTTGGCAATGGTTCCCTTCATGTCTTTCGCCTGTGTCCAATGGATTGGCACCTTGAGCACCTTACCGGAGTTGGTTCCTCTCCTTGAGATCTAACACGGTCTTTGTTTTTGGGTCTTCCAGATTGACGCACTACCAATATTGGTGGCTTCACAACTTGCAAGCCATTAGGAAGTTCCCAACTTGACATTTCCCCAACAGGATAAACCAATCCTTGGTACGTACCTTCCAGTGTTGTTTTCTTCAACCAATCAAATGCCAAATGATTACAATCAGACAATCTAAGAACTCTAGTAACCGCTATCGCATGACCACATGGTATGCCGGAAAGTTTCCATTTACGACAAGTACATGAATTACTAACTAGATCCACGGTATGCTGTTTTCGACGATCATCTACCATGTAGATTTAAACTATTCAATCCCATACACAACCCAGTTAACGCTCTTCAACATTCTGTCATGTACTTTCGCAGCAGCCCAATCACTAAGTTCTCCCTCGGGTGCATCTGAAATAATATTTACAAAATAAAATAATAGTTCTTTTCATCTTTTATTGACTAAGAAGGAAAAAAAACATATTTTAAAAAGTCCATTACCTTCATATTTGTGTCGACGGTCACAATACCACCGTTGTAAAAGCTTCTGTACCATTCCATAAGCATTGTTATTGGTACTTTTCTCACATCCCTTGTTAATGCATTTATTGACTCTGCACTGTTTGAAGTCATGTAGTTGTACCGATTACCAGTGCAATGTGCCCTAGACCATTTATCAAACCCAGCTTCAAGAAGTTTGTTATAAGCCGTACCATTTCTATATACCCTAAGATCCGAAATCGCTCTATCAAATTCTTCCTCGGTGTAAACTTTGCATGCTTTCCAATATTTTGACTTTAACTTTCTACTACCGTTCAAACCGCAGTTCATCATCAGATGTCTACAACAGTAACCATGAAATGAATTTGGGAAGACCGTGTTACACGCTTGTCCAATAGAATAATGTCTATCCGATATAATAGCCAAACCTGGTCGTTCCCCTATGCATTCTTTCAATTTGGACAGAAACCATGTCTATGCCTCCCCAGTCTCACCTTGACAAACACCAGTAGCAATAGGTATAATTTGATTGTTACCATCCATTCCAACGACAAGCAAATTTGTCCCAAGGTACTTCCCTTTAAGATGTGTTGCATCAATTATAAGCAATGGTCGCATATACCGTAAAAAACTCCGAAGCTGTTTTATGTACAAACTATTAGTCACACAAAATATAATATATTAACAAAAAACAAAAAACTTAAAAGAAAAAAAAAACACGGCTAATTCATAAACAATATACAAATGCTTACAGCAACACCAAAGGCTATAAAATAGATTTTAAAGTGTCCTTCATCATCAGTATCAATATGTGTTATTGTACCGTCATTTTTCATCTTTAAATTATGACAATAAAATGGTAACTGCTCAAACGAGTCCTTAGGGCAACCATTTACCAATTCCAATGCTCGGTTTTTTCCACCCCATGCTTTTTTATAAGAAATGTCAATTTTATACTCTTGACTAATATCTTCCATTATGTCCTTTGGGGTATAAATTCGACTGCTATCTTTCATCTTTGGTTCGAGTAAATGTCCCAGAAGTTTTTTGGTAGCATTACGGTGATTAGGATGAATTTGTGTTATTGAACAAGTGTAAACATCGTAGACTGTTCCTAAACTCCATTTAACACCATTTTTGTTCTTAGCAGACAACATCTTCTATTTGTACCCATCTTGCACACAAATTACATCGTACCTAGTCTTATTTGTTTTCCTAGCCTTAAATTCAAATCCATCTTTGATAGCTTTTTTAGCAATTGCAAACATGCATAATTCTTTAGTATCAAATTCATCACCCTCTTTGAGGATGATAGAGCTATTGTCGTATTTCAATGTATTCGGGATCTTAATTTCAGGACTTGGTGGATCGGGTGGAGGAGGCATATTTTCAAATCTATTTGTTTTTTGCCATTTAAGCAGAAATTGATCATTTAAAGAAGATGTACTCCCAAAATTTTTGAAAAATTCATTTTTTGGCTGGTTTATATAGTTATTGACACATTCATTGTTAGATTGGTTGAGATTGTCAAAATGTTCGTTTTGTAGTATTTCCGAATGGTTATAAAAACATTAAGGATCAAAATCATTATGAAATAAGGAATCATTAAGATCAAAATCATTAGAAGAAGATGGATTTTCCTTTGAACTTTTTACAATCATTTTGATTAAAATTTTAGGCAATGCAGCCTTCGGTTTACAAACTTCGTTAACGAAAAATTCAACATCATCATCATCAGTATTCTAGTTTACAAACTTAGTTTTAGTCTAGAATTTCAGTATTCTAGTCCACCTTTATGTTTCTTGCATATTTAATTATCTGTATTGTCTTAATTTACATGTAATGTTAAATTCCATTTCAATTTAAAACTTTCAATTTTGCATTTTCTCTCTTAAATCTGCCATCTTTTAAATTTTGAGTACTTTGTTGGTTTACTGTTTTTATAAGCTTAGTTGAGATGTGTTTAAAGGTTGAAAGTTAGTTGTTTTAAGTCCCAAGCTTTAACCGTTTCTTTTAGTCACTTTCAGTTTTTTTTTAAAGAGTGTTTGGCACAAGCAGTTTTTACTGCTTGTGCTAATGTTTAGGTGTTAAAACCAATTGGATTCAGTCATATGTAGCTTTAAAAAAAAACCATTTAGTGTAAGTTTTAGTCCAAGTTTAATAGTCTTAAGTTCATTTTTAGTATTTTCCAAAAAGTCAAAATACCAAAAAGTGTTGTTGTAGCATCTTTGTAGCCCAATTTCCTAGCATATTTCATGGCTCTTTAATCTTAAAATCTGTTTTTCCTAGTTCTCTATAGGTTCGTGTTTATATGTCGTTAGTTTTTACAGCTTAATTCTCTCCTTAGCTTGCCTTTATTTGTTCTCAAAATTGCTCAGTCATGACTTATTTCAAATAGGGTCAGTTTATGTATCTCAACCCAGTCTCTTTAAGCATACTTTACAAGCCTCTAATAAGCTTTTCTTAGCCTGAGTTTTTGCATAATGGTTATTTGCCAGTTAGTTTTCAGTTTCCTTGATCAGTAGCTTCTAGTGTGATATTTATTAGCTTGTGCAATAGCTTGAACACTGCCCCTTAGGACTGTTTTGTCTACATCAGTTTCATAGGCTTACTTTGCTCAACTGCTTACTTGATTATTCTTGGTTTGATTTCTTTGTTATAGTTCTTCTATAGTTTATTAAGCTATTGTATTCCCCTGTAGATGATTATGCTCACTTAGTTTAGCTTTGTCCCTAGCTTGTAGCCCCCTAGCATCCTTAGGTTCCTCCCTAGCTTATCTTATTGCTTTTATTTAATCTTTTACTGTCATGGTTTATTTTGGTCCCACTAGTGCTTATTAGTTAATTAGATTAGGGTGCACATTACTTTAGCTTTTATTAAGCTTTTGTAGTTTTTAGTTGCCTTTAGTTAGTCCTTCTTCCAAACAGCTTATCTAAAGATTTCTTAGTTTAGTTTTCATTAAAATAGCTTATTTTGTTTTAAATTTAGTTTGCAAAAGAGAAAAAGATCAAAAAAATAAAAAAATGCAAAACTGATATGCCTGGGATTCGAACCCAGGTCTGTCAGTTGACACAGACGCCCCACAGCACAACCATCTTACCATCTGTGCTCCTCATATGTTGTGTGATATCATTGCATCAGTAACTCTTTTATAGCATTTTCTCTTTTTATAGCTTAATTTGCAATTCGCTTAATAACAGCTTATTCTAAACAGCTTTTTCAGTTCTTGCATTTTTCTTAGGATTAGATTTAATCAAAGTAATTTTCTGCAAAATTTCATATTTTTCTCAAATATTTTACTATTTTTAAATAATTAATCTTTATTATTTAATTTTTAATGTGTAAAAAATAAAATAAAAGTCAAAAAAATTTCCGGCTTTTTCCTAAAATTATTTTTAGTCATTTAGAATGTAGAAAAATTAGTTTTGTACCCGTAGACTTAAATTGCATATTTTTCATGTACGTTTTTAAATATAGAATTAAAATGACTTCAAAGTCTTTATTAGATTTAATTTCCTTAGTGTAATCACTCAAAACCCCTTTCCTGTTCAATATCACCCGATCACAGATTCATTGTATTACAGTTTTCACACCTCGTTGGGACTTAACGACCCGGGGAAACACTAAACTCCTCTGGACTTAATTGCATTGCGTTCCGAGCTGTTTGACTTTTATGGTTGACCATTCACAAGTGGTTGACTAATAAAAGATAGACCGTTTGGAGCCGATCAAATTTTGGCGCCGCTGCTGGGGAGGTGTGCTGCGTTCTACGAATTTGAAGCATCAGTGTTGTTGAATATACATCCATTGTATATTTACCATCCTTGTTCATATTTTCTTATTATTATCATATAAAAACAAAACGGTTCCCGAAAACATTTTAAAATCAGTTTTCAACAAACACAAAAACCCAAAAAGATTTTCTTTCTTATTTTTACAAAATGTTTATCCAAAAATCCAAAAATATCCATCTTTACCCTCTCACATCTTTGATTCTTCATCCCAACCCCTCTGAAACCCTTTGATTCTTTCCTATGTCGTATCCACACCATTTTGGTTGTCAATGGTGTGGTGGCCCTCATAATGATGATAATTGTCTCAGTTTTAGCATGGTAGAATCAGGAAATGGGTCTGTCTATAACCAAGATCCCTATTCTTACCATGACACGACTAATTTATTTCATCAGCTACCACATCATGAGATTCAGACATACTTGTGTGAATTTTGTGGAGGTCCTCACCAAGGATTTGAGTGTCAGACCAGAGACACGTTTTTCTATGAACAAATCTCTGATAACACTCTGAACTTTGGAAATGATCAATATCCATGTTATTCACCAAATCAGTCACAACAATCATTTTGTTGTGAGAACTGTGGAGGTCCCCATTTCAGCTCTGATTGTCAAACAGGGAATCCATTTCCTTGTAACAATTACGACTATCCATATCACGACCAACCTCCACAGTGCCAAATGACTCAAACTCCTCAGCAAACCCGACAAGACACTTATCTAGAGCTTCTGGAGTTAGTGAAAAGAACTGAGGAGTTGAGTAAAACAGCATTTCGAAATGCTCCCAGTTTTTCTTGTGTATATTGTGGGGGTCCTCATGATGATTATCAATGTCAACCTTCCGGTTTTGACAAATCTCCACTCCCACAATGTCCCGTCATTCAAAATTCACATGAGAAATCCATGGAAGAATTGCTAGCTGAAGAGCAGGTTGCTAAAATAAATTCCCAAATTGCGTTTGAAAAATCTATTAGGGAATCAATTGCAAAAGAAAAAGCAGCCAGATCTAGCTCTCAATTTCGTTTTATTCCTGATGACAGTGATGATGAGGATACACTTGATATCCTTCAATTCTATAAAGATTCATCAAGTTCATCAGCTGATATCCCAGCAGTTGAGATTCATTCTCAAACAACTGCTATCACACCCGAAGCTCCCACTCACTCTCTGAACATGGGGGACGAGCATCTTGACACTGTTCCTAAAAAGGAATCGGACGAATTCATAAAGTCTAGTGTTGAGGACCTTGTCCCAATCCCGAGAGAGTCACAGGGAACTTCTGATCATATGTGTGATTCTCTTTCCCCTCTTGAGTGTTCAAAAGATCATTTTGAAACTTTCTCCGATTTTAGCGACGATTGTGCTTCTTATGGAAACATCGAGTATGTTGAGGCATCACTCCCACAGTCTGATCCTTTTCTTGAGGAGTTCACCGATGAACTCGCTCACATCAATCCACTTTCATCGAAAAGTGATGATGATATCTTTGATTTCGAAGCCGACCTAGGAGAAATTGAAAGTATCCTTTATAATGATCGTCCACTCACTTGTCACCCTAACAGTCCAATAGAGAATGTTGATCACTTTGTTCCCGAAAAATTCAAAGCTACTTTCACCAATCCTCTATTTGAATTCGAATCTGAATTCACTTGGATTTCTAACAATCCAATCTTTGACGAGGATAGTGATGAGCCCACAATGGAACAAGAGTCACAAATTCACTTCATGTGAATGATTCTCTTCATGAAAAGTTCTCCGGTGAACTCACTCATATCATATCTCCGCCGGAGTATGATAACTTCCACTTTGATCATGACACACCCGGGATTTGTCTTGATCATGTGAGCTTAAATGATGAGATTCATAATACTGAAATTATGAATTCTCCTATGGATGAAGATGAGTTAGTCATGATTTTCATCATGACTTTCTTTCTTTTCTTCACCTATCTCGTGACTTCTTCTCTTCTTCACTCATTCGGGAATGAAGACACCATCTTTGACCCCGGCATTTCCATGTACCATTATCTTGAGCCGGGAATATATCTCATCGGTGTGAACTTTCACGCACTTCAAATGTTTGTCCAAACATCTTGAATGAAAGTCCGATGGAGATTGTTTCTTCCACTTTGCTTCCCCATGAAAAAAATTTGATTGGATCCAAACCGTCAAGTTTATTACACAAGTCAACCACTTGTGAATGGTCAAACGTAATAAAATTCAAACAGTCTAAAACCAATGCAATTTCCCTTGGAATATAGTGGATTCCCGGGTCGTTAAGTCCCACGGAGGATTAATGGTGCTTAAAAACGTTCAGATGTCGAATGATCACTAAGGATAATGATCAGTAAGGATTTTGATTGGTAATTACACTACTGATTGATTGGAATTGTATTTGGATACAGAATTATAAAGCACAACAATCAGATTAAATAAACTTAAACGAATACGTTTATTAAATTTTACGTAAACGTACAAAATAAAACGTGAGTTTTAAGAAATAAAAGACCTATAAATATGAAAATGATATTTTTACAATCCTAATAATAAAAGAAAATTATTAGAAAATTAAAATTATTTTTATAACTATTTATTTAATTATTATTAATTAAAAACTATTTTTAACTATTTAAAAATTCCCTAAAATATAATAAAATATGAAATAAAGCTAGAAAAATGAAATTTTAACTTAGAAAAATCTAAAATATTATAAAACTAATTTTAAAACTGAAAAGATATTTTTTATGTTTTTTATTTATTTATTATTAATTATTTAATACTTTTAACTATTTTAAATTCTAATAAATAGTAAACAAGCTAAGAAAATTATGAAATTTTTTATAAAATTATCCTATGGTGACAGAAAGCTAAGAAAATTATAAAAACAGAATTTTCTTAATAAAAAGCTGAAAAGAAAAATTAAAAAGCTAAATTCTATTAAATAAACGCTATCACTATTTTTAAAATGATGTTTTTGTGATTTTTCTTTTTCAAAACTATTATACTACTGATATTAAGTAACTTTAATGAAAACAAAAATTTTGAAACTTAAAAATAAGCAATTTGAGAGCTTATTAGCTCAACAGGGGAGCTTATGGCTTATTAAAAGGATTTTAAGCTCAAACAAGCTTCACAGCTTGAAACAAAGATGAAATAAGATGTGAATAAGCTAAGAAAACTCAGATTAAGCTAAAAAGCACAAAGGAATACACTGATAAGATGAGGATAAGCAAATAAGCACTTACTCAAAACCTTTTAAACAAACAGGCCTGCAGTGTTTTTCTAAGCCAATTTAAGCTAATGAAATAAGCTTAAAAGCTCAAAACAAAGACTGAGGTAGCAAGATGGTTTGGTTGGCTTTCCAAAAAGTCCAAGCTCCCACTGTGGGGTTGGCTAATGAGCTTATTACAAGCTTGTGAAAAAGCATGTAAACCACTGAGTAAGGACTCAGTATATACTGAGTGGAATGGGACAAGTTAAAAGCTTGTTGCAGCCCTACCAAATAAGCTAGAAAGTAACAAATTAAGCTTGGATCTTTAAGACAGCTAGGTTAGCTTTCCAAAGAACCAAAATACACAAGCTATGGTTTAGTAATAAGCTTTTTATGAGCTTGTGAAATAGAACCACTCAACTGTGCACAGAGCACCTTTTTGAAAAAGTGTTTAAAATAAGCTAAAAAATAAGCTGTTTAAAAGCTGAACTAGAAATTATCAAAAATATTATTAGGAAGATGAGCAACTAGATTTTAATATCCCAAAAGCTCAAATCTTGAAAACTAATAATAAGTCCTATAGAAAATTCACAATTTTATTCAAAAATGAGTTTCTATAAAATTTTGACTTTTTTAATTGTGAAACAAGTTTGACTTCTATGAGATTCTAATGATCCTAGATGATCTAATTTGATGTATTAAGCTACTATAAGACTAATTTAAGCTAGATAAACAACTTTCAAACCAATATGCATGATTATGAAACATGAAAATCAAACAGTTAATACACAGGATGTGATCAAAGGTTATTTTGACTTTCAATGAAGTAAACACTGGTTTTTATTGTTTCTGTGAGCTATATTGAGCTAAAATTACATACCACAAACAAGAACTATGACTTGCACAACCTCTAACACAGTTAACCAAATGAATCCAAACATCCCTTTATCAAACTGTTTTGATGTTTTAAGCACTAAAACAGATTTTCAAAACAAGGAAGCCATTGATTAACTTATCATAACCATATTTAGACAGAATTACACTAAAATTAACACACTTAAAACAGGTAAACTAGGAAATGCAAATTTCTAGAAAATTGCTTACAAATTGGAATTCAAGTGGAAACTGAGAACCAAAGACTGTAAACACTTCCTATAGCTTCCCAAGAAGCTCTAAACCCAAGGCAATCCAAAATCAACCTTGCTCCAGCTTCTTGATTATCTTCTTCATGGATTTTTGATTTTTCAACATTTTTTTAGTATTTTTGGTATTTTTTTTCTTTTTGCTTCTAAACTGATTTTAAAAGGTTTCTAATAGCTTAAACAAGCTATCTAGGAGCTTACATTAGCTTATGAGTCCAAGATAACAACTAAAAACAACATTCGAACTATCATGAGATTTTTGAACTTGAAATTTTGCATAAACTTGAAATGGAACTTAACACTGAAATTACTTATTGAAAAAGATTTAAATTACACTGAGAATACTTAAAAGAGTACTTGAAAGCTTTAAATTACACTGGAAATTTAAAATTAACTAAAAACGAGATAAGCAAAATTAAATTACTCTAGATTTGCATCCACATTGCTTCTTATCCTCTTTATAATGATCTTTTAGGCTCTGTCGACATCTCTGAGTGTTTCCCACCTATTTCAGCCATTGGATCCATTAAACTCATCATATTCGTACATTTGGAATTTTGGCGCCAAAAAAGTCTTGAGCAGGTTTTATCAATTAAAGAAGTTTGGGAGGATGTGGAGGTGGAGGGGAGTGGGTATACAGCTGGGGAGGTGAGGTGGAAAGGTGGAAACCAGGCAAGTGGAGGAAACCACTCTGGTTTCTGGTTTGGCGGGATTCGTGTGAGAGGGATGTACAGTGAGCGGGTTTGACTTTTGTTGACCGCTGGTAATAATAACGTTGGGGGGGTTCAAAATTGTATATTGACAGGGTCAAATGGATTATGGACTGGCTCAAGGTTCATGGTTCAAGGGTCAAGGTGTTTGGGCTTGGGTTGCAAGTTGGGCCAGCTGGGTTGGATTTGGGTTGGATATTAATACAAGGGTCCGTTTGGTTTGGTATTAACACAAGGACCAATTTTGTAATTCTAGCAAACTTGAGGGACCAAAATTGAACTTTTTCCAATGTTAACACAAGGACCTATCCTGCCATTTATGAATAGTTCAAGGACCACATTTTATAATTTTCACTTTTTTTAAATATCCGAGAACTATTTTTGACAATTTTCAAAGTTGAAGGACCCAAGTTGTAATTTTGCAATTTTAAACTTCAAGGACCAAGTTTGACAACTTATGAATCCCTAGGGACTTTAAATAACATTTTGCTTTATTTTGATTTACCAGGGACTATTTTTGACAACTTTTGAAACTTGGGGGACTAAAACTGCCAATTATGCAAACTTGATACGTTTTTCATCTGATTTTGATATTTTTGCATTTGAAAGACATAAAACACTTATTTGTGATATTTTTATCATTTTGATGTATTTCTGAGTGTTTTTAGATGTTTTTGCAGTTTAAATGGTACAAAAATGATGAGTATTTGCACACTCATCAATCCCCCACACTAAGATATTGCTAGTCCCTAGCAATCTTTTTAGAAAACTTAATGGATTTCATCTCTTTACCAAAAGCCATTACTTCTGGAGTAGCCAATTGTTTTAGTTCAAGTAAGAACCTTGGCACAATGATAACCAAATGATTTTGAGCAAATCACCAGCTTTCAACGGTTTTGATTTGTCTTTACCAGAAGCCGTTTGCTTCTGGACTAGCCAACTCTTAGATAAATTATCAATATTATCTTTGTTAGTCGATTACCAATTATGGCTTTTCAACTGCCTCTACCACAAGCCATAAACTTGCGGGCTAGCCAACTTTTCACTAATTAAAGATATGGTGAGTTGAACACCATACAATTTTGGGCAAATTGCAAGCCATAAACGGATTTGAGATATCTTTACCAAGACCCGTTTGCTCCTGGATTAGCCAATCCTTATGTGGGTTAGACATGGCGGACTGATTACCATTTGCTGAGTAAGTGAAAAACACTTACTCCAAAAAAAATTTGGCCAAAAATGGGGGAATTGGGTGGGATAATTACATGATAAAATTCGTGAGAATTCCCCCCCACACTAGAAATGAATATTGCCCTCAATATTCAAAGTACCGGCGGTTATGCCGAAACATAGAATATAAAAGGGAAATACTACGGCCATTATTTTATTTTTGATATATATACAAATTTTATATATATATATATATATAGACTGAAACTTATATACAACAGCGGGGGGCAACTCCCCCACACTAGGGTGGTAGAAAGTAGAAAGAAGTTAGAAATATGGGTGAAAACCTATATGGTGTGTGCTATTGTTTTTGATTACCGAGTCACTAGCTTGACTCGATCCCCGCATTCATTGGTTCATGGGGAAAGTTTGTAGATCCGGGACAACCACAGGTGGAATGTCCTCTCCAAAATAATGCTTTAATCGATGACCATTGATTCCTCCCGGACTACCTTCTTTTATTTCTCCGTCACACTTATCAACCGCTTGTGAACGGTCAACCGTAACAGATGATAAAAGGGCGACAGCCCGGGAGAAAAATGCAAGTTTACCAAGGATTAAAATATCCTTGGATCGTTTATGTCCTGGTGAGGCGTGATATTCTGAATACAATGACTTGTAAATTGTTGAAAGGATATAGAATGTACAAAAACAGGAATCTGATTGACTAACACTAGGAATGTGAATAGTAATAGCTCTGTCACAGCTACGTTGTTAAAAACGTACAATCAGAAACCTAAAAACGTAAAAGATATACAAACGTACGTTTAACATAAATTAAACGTAAACGTATAAAAACAAAACGATTATAACTACAGTAGGGATTTGCATGTCTTAGCGACTTAAATGCAAATTAAAGGAAATAAAAGATAAAATATATTAAATAAACGCTATCACTATTTTTAAAATGATGAACGTTTATAACCTAAAACGTACGTTTAAATAATTACGTAAACGTACAAAATAAAACGTGAGTTCAAAGAAATAAAAGGCCTACAAATATGAAAATGACATTTTTACAATCCTAATAAAAGAAAATTATTTTTAAAACTATTTAATTAATTATTATTAATTAAAAACTATTTTAACTATTTAATAAATACTCTAAAATAGAAGAAAATACAAAATAAGGCTAGAAAAATAAACTTATGATTCTGAAAAATCTAAAATACTATAAAACTAATTTTAAAATTAAAAATATATTTTTCACACTTTTAATTTAATTATTACTAATTAATAACTATTTAAAATACACTAAATTACTAGAAAATATAAAATAAACTTGGAAAAATAAAATTTACACTTTGAAAAATCTAAAATATGATAAAACTAATTTTAAAACAGAAAAGATATTTTTTATGCTTTTTATATATTTATTATTAATTATTTACTATTATTAATTACTAAAAACTATAACTGATTTATTAAAAATACTAAATGATTAAAGAAAAATCTGAAACTTTTTACAAAATTCTAAAATAACTAAAAGAAGCTAGGAAAAGTATAAAAATGATAGCTTATGTGCAAAAATAAGCTAATGGGCAATAAGCTTCTTAAAAAGAAGCTATCACTTGAGCTTATAGTGGTTCTTTTTGGTTTTTTCTATTTTCTGGATCTAAATACATACTGATAATATACATGTTAATTGAAAACAAGACTTTACAAACTAGAAATAAGCAAAATCAGAGCTTATGAGTCCAACAGTAAGCTTTTGGCTTAACTATTGGAGCTCAAGCTACAAATAAGCTTGGAAAAAGCTGTACTAAGCAAAAGAAAGGAAAAGGAAAATGTGCACACATGTGTTTTGACCAAATATGAACAAGGAAACACAGGAAATTAAGCACAAAAGTGCAAGCCCATGGTTTAGACAGTTGAGCTTTTGACAGCTCAACTTGGATGGAGTTGAGGCTTCTAAAGCCTGTAATGAGCTTCACACAGAAAAAGGAAGAAAAGATAAGTTTGTAAAATGTTTATAAGCAAATATGAACAAGCTTGTTAGCTGAGTTTGGCCAATAAGCTCATAAAAGCTTATAAGCTTTTCTCAGATAAACAGCTAAGCCAAACACCCCTGCAGTCTTAAATAAGGATTAAGTAAGCTCATCAAATGAGTTTAAAATACCAATTAAGCTTGAAATACAGTAAGGTGGTATGGGTGGCTTCTCAAAAAGCCCAAGCTCACCTTGTGGGGTCCACTAGTGAGTTTGTAGGAAGCTTATGAAAAGTGACCCATTTGAGTTGGTATGCTAGTGAACTAGCATATTCTGACAAATGGGACAATCAAGAAGCCATATGCAGCCCTAGTTAATGGGTTGCAATGGGGAATTTAAGAGTTAGGACTTAAAATCTAGTGAATAAGCTCCAACTGGAACTAAGTATCACAAGCTAGGTCACTGAAATAAGCTTCTTGATAGCTTATGAAATAGCTAGGAGTGTACTGAGTATGCTGAATACTCAGTATATTGGACAAGTAAGAATCTACTTGCAGCCTATTAAATTGAGCTGCAAGTGTGATTTGAAGTACAAGCACATAAAGTAGGGAAGTTTAGCTTCAAAAGAAACTAAACCACTCAAGCTTTATGGCTTCTAATGAGCTTTAAAAGGCTTCTAGGAAATGGTGTAAAATAACTGTGTTCACAGTTATTTGTTGTGAGTGAGCAAACAGGAAGCCTTCACAAGACTTGTCAAATAAGCTAGGAACAGCTCAACAAGCTTTAGAACATTGAGACTAGTTGCTTGGCTTTGTGAAAAGCCAAATAACACAAACTCAAGGCTAAAGAGGAACTTATAACAAGCTTGGGAAAACAACTCCACTTCCACTGTTTGCTTCAGTGGAAGGAGTTTGGTGGGACAAAATAAAGGGTTTGATTAAGCTATGTAAATAAGCTAAAAACTGAAAAATAATCCTACACATAAAGACTAGGCCACAAAGGCAACATAAAGAGGCTAAGTACACAAGCTAGGGTCAAGTCATGAAGCTTATGCAAGCTCATGAACTTGACACCTAAGGCTGTGGTGCAGGGCATGTATTTAGACAAGGGACTCAAACTAAGCTAAAAATTAAGCATTTAAAAAGCTAAATGAAAGTAAGCTATTATTTTTACAATTAAGATAAGCAACAATATTTTAATATCCTAGAAGGTTTTAAGCTAAAACTCAATAATGAGCACACAATAAAATTCTAGATTATATTCAAAAACGACTATTTGAGAATTTGACTTTTTACAAGAACATTAAGGTTTGACTTTATTGAACTTAGGACTGAATCTATGGACTAAATATGATGTAATAAGCTATGATAAGGTGATATTAATCTATGGTAACAAATTTTAAGCTAATACTATGAATTTCACAACTCAAAATTCCAACAGTGCACTGTTAATGCACAGAATTTGGAATTTTGACTTTATACAAACAAGGACTAGTTAAAATGATAGAACTGAGCTAATAGGTGCTATTGTGACTTAGAACATTGACAAAAAAACAACAGATAGACACTGGAACTCTATTTTATCAGCAAATCCAAACAACTCTTTGATTTCCATTTGTCAAATGAACTTCAAAGTTTTAAATGATTCTGAGTCTAAAACAGATTCCAAACATTATATTATAACATAAATAGACTAATTGAGCATAAAACTTCAAGAACTCAAGCAAGAAACACAGATTTGTCAAATATGCATTTTCAACTGATTTGTTTCAATTCTAGGCACAAGTGATATTTAATGAACAAACTGCTTGTATTAAGCTATAATAACATCAAACAATCACAAAGGAACAGAAAAACATAGAAATCAAAGCATAAAAGGTGATGAAACAGTAAAAGGTAAAAAATGGTAAAAATGGAACTCACAAATGATCAAGGCAAACACTGAGTACTAAGGTATAGAAACTACTCCTAGCTTACTGTCAATAAGCTAAAAACCAGAAATCCATCCAGCTTAGCTTCCATTTCCCCAGAACTGCTTATTGGATCATAAGTTGACTTCCATTGACTGATTTTTGATTTTTTTAGAACTTTTCTGAATTTAAAGGTTATACTTGTTTAAATGAATCTAAAAGCTTGGTGAGCTTTTGTCAAGAGCTTATGCAAGCTAAAGAATCCTTAAAACAACTATATAACTTGGAATTAAAATAACTTGAAAATTAAAGTAATTTAAGCAAAATTTGGAAACTGGAATTAAACTGAAATTAAACTGACATTAAAGTTCCATTACACTATTTTAAAGTAAATTACAACATAAAAACTGTAAAAGACATTTAATTTAAATAAAACATGTAAAATTATACTACGTGAACAATGGTAAAACCAAAGTTACTTCTTCTCATGCCTCTCTTCCTTCTTTTATACCTCCAATGGTCTTGCCACGTGTCTTTGATTGAATCCCACCACTCCTCTGAGCCAATGGATGAGTTTTGGTCAGTTTGGCTACTTATCCAATTTTGGCGGGAATTGTGCAATTTGACTTTTGGCCTTCTTACTGCAACTAGGGGGGGTGATAAGTAGGGGTGATGATTATGGGATAAGAGGTGTTGGGATAAGGTGATGGGATGGTGGGAGATGTGGTTGCAGAGGTTTGGTCCAGTGGGGAAGAAGGATGAGGTTTGGCGCGTATTTGGTTTGACTTGGGATTTGACTGACCAGGTATTTAATATAAGGGGGTTCAAAATTCATTATGACAGGGGGTCACATGGGTGCAAGGGTCCAAATTGGTTTAAAAGGGTTAATAACTTAGGGACCATTGTTGTCATTTCTGAAATTGCAAGGACCTTGGCTGCCAATTCATCAAAGAGGTTTCAAGGGACCAAAATTGACAATCTCACAAAGTACAAGGACCAAACTTGCCATTTTCACATTTTCCAGGGACTAATTCTGCCAATTTCAAAAGTTCAGGGACCTTTTCAGCCATTTAACAAAAGACTTATTCAAGGACCATTTTTGACAAGTTAGAATAATTCAGGGACCTTGAATAACATTTTTCTTTATTTAGTTTTACCAGGGACTATTTTTGACAACTTTTGAAACTTGGGGGACTAAAACTGCCAATTATGCAAACTTTAAACGTTTTTCACCAGATTTTGATATTTTTGCATTTAAAACACATAAAACACTTTTTTGTGATATTTTAATCATTTTGATAGATTTCTGAGTGTTTTCAGATGTT
This sequence comes from Chrysanthemum seticuspe, assembly GCA_019973895.1. Taxonomy (NCBI): domain Eukaryota; kingdom Viridiplantae; phylum Streptophyta; class Magnoliopsida; order Asterales; family Asteraceae; genus Chrysanthemum; species Chrysanthemum seticuspe. Next base: position 48,744,791 of record BPTQ01000006.1, on the reverse strand, counting down.
TTTGCAGTTTAAACAGTACAAAAATGATGAGTATTTAGACACTCATCAACCATTCACTTTAAAATTTGGACCATCGGGTTGAGATAACTCAATAGTCCCATAAGGAAATACTTTAGTGATGGTGAATGGTCCAGACCAGCGGGATTTTAGTTTTCCAGAGAAAATCTTCAATCTTGAATTGAAAAGAAGGACTTGATCACCGACGTTGAAAACGCGATTCTTGATTTTGGAGTCATAAATCTTCTTTGTCTTTTGTTTGTAGATCAAAGAGTTCTCGTAGGCTTGATCACGGAGTTCATTTAATTCATTCATTTGAACTTTTCTGTGATTACCAGCTGTCTGAATATCGAAGTTGGCATGTTTTAAGGCCCAGTATGCCTTGTGCTCAAGCTCAATCGGAAGATGACATGCCTTTTCGTACACTAGCTTGTATGGAGTACACCCAATGGGTGTTTTATAAGCTGTACGGAAGGCCCAGAGTGCGTCATCCAGTTTATCCGACCAGGATGCACGGTTTTCGCCTACTGTCCTTTCAAGAATTCTTTTTATACCACGGTTGGAAACTTCCACTTGCCCACTTGTTTGGGGGTGGTATGCTGTAGAGAGACGGTGGGTTACACCATACTTTTGCATGACTCGATCAATTTGGTCATTGCAGAAATGTGTACCACGATCACTAATTATAGCTCGCGGAGTTCCAAACCTAGCAAAAAGAGATTTTAAGAATTTCACAACTACTCGGGCATCATTGGTAGGTAAAGCTTTTGCTTCAACCCATTTTGACAAATAGTCAACAGCCACAAGTATGTATTTGTTTCCTCGAGATGATGGAAATGGCCCCATAAAGTCAATGCCCCAGATGTCAAAAATCTCACACACTTGAATGGCATTTTGCGGCATTTCATTTCTTTGAGAGATATTTCCGTGACGTTGACAAGCATCACAGGCTTTGACAAATTCGTGGGCATCTTTATAAATAGTGGGCAATAAAACCCGGAGTCAAACACCTTTTCGGCGGTGTAGTTTGGACTATGATGGCCCCCGTTGGGTCCAGCATGGCAAGCTTTGAGAATGTCCATAGCTTCCTGTCCATAAACACACCGTCGGATGACTTGATCCGCACAGATTTTGAATAAGTAGGGGTCGTCCCAGAAGTAATGTTTAACATCCTTGAAGAATTTGTTCTTCTGTTGGGTCGACATTCCTTTCACTATGAAGTTACCCGCATGGTAATTTGCGAAGTCAGCAAACCATGGGGTAGTAGAGTTTCCACGAAAAGAACCGCATTGAGTGTCTCGAGAGGAAATGTTTCATTTATTTCCTTTTTCTCGAAAACATCTTGGTGAGGGTTTTCTAATCGGGACAGATGATCAGCAGCCAGGTTCTCAGCTCCTTTTTTATCACGTATAATGATATCAAATTCTTGTAGAAGGAGAACCCAACGGAGCAATCTCGGCTTTGCATCTTGTTTTGCAAAGAGATATTTGAGAGCCGAGTGATCCGTATACACCACGCATTTGGTCAAGATTAAGTATGGCCTAAACTTCTCAAACGCATACACCACGGCTAGTAGCTCTTTTTCTGTGGTGGTGTAATGGGTTTGAGCTTCAGTCATAGTCTTACTTGCGTAGTGGATAGGCTGAAAATGCTTGTTTCTGCGTTGCCCTAAGACTGCACCGATAGCAAAATCACTTGCATCGCACATGAGCTCATAAGGCAAGTCCCAGTCGGGAGCAACGAGAATGGGTGCTTCAGTAAGCTTTTTCTTTAATGTTTCAAAAGCTTTGATGCACTCGGGTGAGAAGATAAAAGGAGCATCTTTTTCAAGAAGATGAGTCATAGGCCGGGCGATTTTAGAAAAATCTTGTATGAATCTGCGATAAAAACCGGCATGACCTAAAAAACTCCTAATACCTTTGACGGTAGTAGGATAAGGCAGTTTAGCAATAACATCGACTTTTGCTCTATCTACCTCAATCCCGTTTTTTGAAATCTTATGGCCAAGGACTATGCCTTCTTTGACCATAAAGTGGCTGTTCTCCCAATTTAGACAAAGATTGGTGTCTTCACACCGTTTGAGCATTTTTTCTAAATGGGAGAGACATGTTTGAAATGAGTCCCCAATGACCGAGAAATCATCCATAAACACCTCCATTGTTTCCCCGATCATGTCGTGGAATATGGCCATCATACATCGTTGGAACGTGCCAGGAGCATTACATAGGCCAAAAGGCATACGTCTGTAGGCAAAAGTTCCGTATGGGCAGGTGAATGTGGTCTTTTCTTGATCCTGTGGATCAATGGGGATCTGAAAATACCCCGAGAAACCATCAAGGAAACAATAGTATCCGTTCCCTGCTAATCTCTCAAGCATTTGGTCCATGAAGGGAAGAGGAAAATGGTCTTTACGGGTGGCATCATTCAACTTACGATAGTCAATGCAAACACGCCATCCCGTAACCAATCGAGTTGGAATTAACTCGTTTTCTTCATTTGTGACAACAGTTATGCCACCCTTTTTAGGAACACAATGAATTGGGCTAACCCAAGGACTATCTGAGATTGGGTAAATTAATCCTGCATCAAGAAGTTTGAGAACCTCTTGTTTAATAACATCATGGATTTTTGGATTCACCCTTATCTGATGTTGGACTGCTGGTTTGAAGTCATCCTCCATCAAGATTTTGTGAGTACAAAACTCAGGGTTGATACCCTTAATGTCGGAGAGTTTCCAAGCAATTGCTTGCTTGTGTGACTTCAAGACCTTTATGAGAGCAATCTTTTCATTTTTACTCAAATCTCGAGCAATAATGACGGGTAATTTATCATCACCCTCAAGAAATGCATACTCGAGATGAGGTGGTAAGTCCTTAAGTTCGACTTCAGGAAATTCTTCAGTTTTCTCAACTGAATTGACTTCCTTGTTATGAAGCTCGACGGGAGGGAGTGATGATGGATCATCATTAGGCAACCTCTCAATGAGAAGTATGTCCCCCTCGATGTCGATGGGAGCGTGATCAATTTCCCATGGAACAGAATCACTAGACAAGTATGCTTCAATCTCTTCTAAGATGAAGTCACTTTCCTCAAACGGAGTGAGAGAAGGAGTAGAATTGGCAATGATGGGTTGAGATGAATGAGTGATATTATCACTCGAAGAATTATGATCATAACCAAGAACTTCTTGTGAGTACTCTTCAGAAGCAACATCAATGATATCTATTCGGTTAACCGACTCAGAATCATAGTTTGCGGAGTACCTCGAAGTTTGATCAAGGTTAAAGGTGACAGCTTCATTACCCACACGTAATGTGATTTCTTGCTCAAATACATCAATGAGAGCACGGCCTGTTCTCAGGAATCCTCGTCCAACAATGAGAGGAACCCGATGATCGGCATCGAAGTCAACAACCACAAAGTCAGCTGGAAAATGGAACTTTCCTACTTTCACAAATACGTCTTCGGCAATGCCAAGAGGACGGGATATTGTACGATCTGCAAGCTCGAGAGTCATGCATGTAGGAGTAAGGTCCGGAAGAGAAAGTTTCTTCCATACTGAATAAGGCATCAGATTGATGCTTGCACCAAGATCGGCTAAGGCAAAGCATTCAACCATTCCTGGAAATACACAAGGTAAGAGAAATTTTCCAGGATCTCCAAGCTTTTCTGGAAGCTTCTTCAAGATAACTACAGAGCAATTCTCGTTCAAATGAGTTTTTGCCATCTCAAACAGTTTCTCCTTGTTGCTTAACATGTGTTTAAGAGTTGATGCAAACTTGGGCATCAGCATGATAGCATCCGCAAAGCTTATGTCAAAATGTAGTTCTTGGAAAATTTGAAAAAATTTGTCCATTTGATGACTGGCTTTTTCGCGGAGCTTTTGCTCATTCAAACGTGATGGGTAAGGAATAGAAGATTTGGAAACTTCATTCAAAAAAGGAATAGAAGATTTGGATTTGGGGTTTTCAACGGGAGCTACAGGAGGTTCAAAAACAACTCCTGGATTGGACTTGTGTTTCGAGACAACTTGAGGATGGACATCGTTGGTACCTCCGTTATTAGTAGGAAGTTCCTTGTCCTTTGTTGCCTCAGGATCAATTTCCACTACCTTCGGGAGAGAAGAAGAAGAGGTAGTAGGAATAGCGGGTCCATTGTATGAAACACCACTTCTGGTTATGATCGCCTTTGCATCTCCCCTCGGATTAGCGATCGTGTTGCTAGGTAAAGTACCTGAGCCCGAGGGTCGATCATTTAAAGACTTCTTAATGTCAGAAATCTGGCTAACCTGTTCATTTCATCTTGGGATTTCATGAATTGTTTCAATAACTCATCAGATGATGGTCCAGTTGGAACAATAGCTTGAGTTTGATTAGGAAAATTATGGCCTCTATTGTTCGGATTAGGGCCTTAATTTTGAAATTTTCCTTGGCTAGGATTCATATTCCCATGAAATTGATTCCCTCGATTGAAATTGTTTTGATTAAGGTTTCCTTGATGTTGGAAACCTTGATTTGGTCCGGGATAGAAATTACCTTGGTTTTGATAACCTTGGTTCATTCTAGGTTGGTTCTGATTCCGGTTTTGTATGTTAGGATTCTGGTTAAAAACGGGTGGTCCCTGATAAGTATTAGCACGGTAGTTTGGTTCATTTTGAGGACGGTATTGATTACCTCCCTGATGTGAAGTACCGGCTATAGCATTGGCTTCAAATGGACTACCATCGGTGGCAGTACAGTTGTAGTATGCATGAGGGCCACCACAAGTAACACAGACCTCGACTTTCTTCACTTCACCATGTGATGGTGTCTGTGTGAAAGTGACTTTCTTTTGGTTAGCAAGAACCAAAGCCTGAACAATATCCGTGAGTTTGTCAATCTTAGCATCAGTGCTAGATGTACTCACGTGAGATGAAGTAGAAGGTCCTGCAGTAGACTGAGACTGATATGTCTTTGTTCGGAAAGGGCGGACCTGGGACTTGTTTTCTATGATTTGCAAGGCTTCTTTTGTGGTCTTGCTCAGGAAATTACCTCCCGCGGAGGCATTTAAAGAGTCTTGGTCAGCTTGTCTCAGACCATTGTAGAAAGTATCCATTTGCATTAACTCGGTAAAACCATGATGCGGACACTTGCGGAGCAATTCTTTGTAACGATCCCATGCCTCCCCGAATGATTCATCAAATCTTTGAGAGAATTTCATTATCTCATTCTTAAGACTTGTAGTTCGGGATGGAGGATAGAATTCGTTAACAAACTTAGTGACTAGATCCTCCCATGTCTCAATGGAACGAGGGGGTTGTTTCTCAAGCCAATTCCGGGCTTGTCCCTCTAGAGAGAATGGGAACAGAAGAAGCTTAATTTCTTCATGTGGGACATTCTTGTATTTGATGGTCGATGCAATCTTGTTGAACCATCGAATATGTGCATGAGGATCATCCCGCTCAAAACCATAAAATTGGCTTTGGGTTACAAGATTAAGCAACCCGGTTTTGAGCTCGAAGGTATCAGCCACAATGGCTGGGACAATAATGGCATCTCCGTAACCCTCGATGGGTGCTTGGAGAAGCTCATTCATCGGTTTGTCTTCTGCCATTATGACAGGGAGTGGTTGTGCTAGACGTTCCTCAGTCACGGCTGAAGGAGCAGAACGTCCTCTACGTTTACGTGGAATACTTGCAAGCTCTGAAAGTGGACTTGTGGAGCTTGAAGAACGAGTGCGCATGCACTAAGTATAAAAATCCGTTTTCAAAAACAAATGCGAGGCAAAACGACAAGAGAACTTAAACCAATAATCACAAATGAAATGGCTTCTTTGAAAAAGGTACACCAAATCACAAGGACACAAAGGCAAGTTTGATCTTTAAGATTGGGAACTTATTAATGTTCACACCCCCAGTTGGTAGGTGTTCTGCCTTGGTTTGCGGTGGTTGATTTTTATGTATTTATTAAGTACCACTGAAAAGACGTAGGTATGAATATGTGCTAAGGGTTTAAAAACTTTTGGACAATATTTTTGGAATCGTCTCGTTTTACCAAATCGTACTTCTTTAAGAATCACCTTAAAGAAAATACAAGATATAAAATGTTACGATTGTTTTGTTGTTTTATATATTTTTGGTGTTGTTAACACTTTAGAAAAAGTGTTAATAAACTTTTTGATATAAAAAAAAAAAAAAAAAAAAAAAAAAAAAAAAAAAAAAAACCTGTTTACAAATGGTGGTATATGTGCAAGTATGGGTCTGAGAATGTTTAAAACACGCTAAAACCTCCCCGGCAGCGGCGCCAAAATTTGATTGGATCCAAACCGTCAAGTTTATTACACAAGTCAACCACTTGTGAATGGTCAACCGTAATAAAATTCAAACAGTCTAAAACCAATGCAATTTCCCTTGGAATATAGTGGATTCCCGGGTCGTTAAGTCCCACGGAGGATTAATGGTGCTTAAAAACGTTCAGATGTCGAATGATCACTAAGGATAATGATCAGTAAGGATTTTGATTGGTAATTACACTACTGATTGATTGGAATTGTATTTGGATACAGAATTATAAAGCACAACAATCAGATTAAATAAACTTAAACGAATACGTTTATTAAATTTTACGTAAACGTACAAAATAAAACGTGAGTTTTAAGAAATAAAAGACCTATAAATATGAAAATGATATTTTTACAATCCTAATAATAAAATAAAATTATTAGAAAATTAAAATTATTTTTATAACTACTTATTTAATTATTATTAATTAAAAACTATTTTTAACTATTTAAAAATACCCTAAAATATAATAAAATATGAAATAAAGCTAGAAAAATGAAATTTTAACTTAGAAAAATCTAAAATATTATAAAACTAATTTTAAAACTGAAAAGATATTTTTTATGTTTTTTATTTATTTATTATTAATTATTTAATACTTTTAACTATTTTAAATTCTAATAAATACTAAACAAGCTAAGAAAATTATGAAATTTTTTATAAAATTATCCTATGGTGACAGAAAGCTAAGAAAATTATAAAAACAGAATTTGCTTAATAAAAAGCTGAAAAGAAAAATTAAAAAGCTAAATTCTATTAAATAAACGCTATCACTATTTTTAAAATGATGTTTTTGTGATTTTTCTTTTTCAAAACTATTATACTACTGATATTAAGTAACTTTAATGAAAACAAAAATTTTGAAACTTAAAAATAAGCAATTTGAGAGCTTATTAGCTCAACAAGGGAGCTTATGGCTTATTAAAAGGATTTTAAGCTCAAACAAGCTTCACAGCTTGAAATAAAGATGAAATAAGATGTGAATAAGCTAAGAAAACTCAGATTAAGCTAAAAAGCACAAAGGAATACACTGATAAGATGAGGATAAGCAAATAAGCACTTACTCAAAACCTTTTAAACAAACAGGCCTGCAGTGTTTTTCTAAGCCAATTTAAGCTAATGAAATAAGCTTAAAAGCTCAAAACAAAGACTGAGGTAGCAAGATGGTTTGGTTGGCTTTCCAAAAAGTCCAAGCTCACACTATGGGGTTGGCTAATGAGCTTATTACAAGCTTGTGAAAAAGCATGTAAACCACTGAGTAAGGACTCAGTATATACTGAGTGGAATGGGACAAGTTAAAAGCTTGTTGCAGCCCTACCAAATAAGCTAGAAAGTAACAAATTAAGCTTGGATCTTTAAGACAGCTAGGTTAGCTTTCCAAAGAACCAAAATACACAAGCTATGGTTCAGTAATAAGCTTTTTATGAGCTTGTGAAATAGAACCACTCAACTGTGCACAGGGCACCTTTTTGAAAAAGTGTTTAAAATAAGCTAAAAAATAAGCTGTTTAAAAGCTGAACTAGAAATTATAAAAAATATTATTAGGAAGATGAGCAACTAGATTTTAATATCCCAAAAGCTCAAATCTTGAAAACTAATAATAAGTCCTATAGAAAATTCACAATTTTATTCAAAAATGAGTTTCTATAAAATTTTGACTTTTTTAATTGTGAAACAAGTTTGACTTTTATGAGATTCTAATGATCCTAGATGATCTAATTTGATGTATTAAGCTACTATAAGACTAATTTAAGCTAGATAAACAACTTTCAAACCAATATGCATGATTATGAAACATGAAAATCAAACAGTTAATACACAGGATGTGATCAAAGGTTATTTTGACTTTCAATGAAGTAAACACTGGTTTTTATTGTTTCTGTGAGCTATATTGAGCTAAAATGACATACCACAAACAAGAACTATGACTTGCACAACCTCTAACACAGTTAACCAAATGAATCCAAACATCCCTTTATCAAACTGTTTTGATGTTTTAAGCACTAAAACAGATTTTCAAAACAAGGAAGCCATTGATTAACTTATCATAACCATATTTAGACAGAATTACACTAAAATTAACACACTTAAAACAGGTAAACTAGGAAATGCAAATTTCTAGAAAATTGCTTACAAATTGGAATTCAAGTGGAAACTGAGAACCAAAGACTGTAAACACTTCCTATAGCTTCCCAAGAAGCTCTAAACCCAAGGCAATCCAAAATCAACCTTGCTCCAGCTTCTTGATTATCTTCTTCATGGATTTTTGATTTTTCAACATTTTTTTAGTATTTTTGGTATTTTTTTTTCTTTTTGCTTCTAAACTGATTTTAAAAGGTTTCTAATAGCTTAAACAAGCTATCTAGGAGCTTACATTAGCTTATGAGTCCAAGATAACAACTAAAAACAATATTCGAACTATCATGAGATTTTTGAACTTGAAATTTTGCATAAACTTGAAATGGAACTTAACACTGAAATTACTTATTGAAAAAGATTTAAATTACACTGAGAATACTTAAAAGAGTACTTGAAAGCTTTAAATTACACTGGAAATTTAAAATTAACTAAAAACGAGATAAGCAAAATTAAATTACTCTAGATATGCATCCACATTGCTTCTTATCCTCTTTATAATGATCTTTTAGGCTCTGTCGACATCTCTGAGTGTTTCCCACCTATTTCAGCCATTGGATCCATTAAACTCATCATATTCGTACATTTGGAATTTTGGCGCCAAAAAAGTCTTGAGCATGTTTTATCAATTAAAGAAATTTGGGAGGATGTGGAGGTGGAGGGGAGTGGGTATACAGCTGGGGAGGCGAGGTGGAAAGGTGGAAACCAGGCAAGTGGAGGAAACCACTATGGTTTCTGGTTTGGCGGGATTCGTGTGAGAGGGATGTACAGTGAGCGGGTTTGACTTTTGTTGACCGCTGGTATTAATAACGTTGGGGGGGTTCAAAATTGTATATTGACAGGGTCAAATGGATTATGGACTGGCTCAAGGTTCATGGTTCAAGGGTTAAGGTATTTGGGCTTGGGTTGCAAGTTGGGCCAGCTGGGTTGGATTTGGGTTGGATATTAATACAAGGGTCCGTTTGGTTTGGTATTAACACAAGGACCAATTTTGTAATTCTAGCAAACTTGAGGGACCAAAACTGAACTTTTTCCAATTTTAACACAAGGACCTATCCTGCCATTTATGAATAGTACAAGGACCACATTTTATAATTTTCACTTTTTTTAAATATCCGAGAACTATTTTTGACAATTTTCAAAGTTGAAGGACCCAAGTTGTAATTTTGCAATTTTAAACTTCAAGGACCAAGTTTGACAACTTATGAATCCCTAGAGACTTTAAATAACATTTTGCTTTATTTTGATTTACCAGGGACTATTTTTGACAACTTTTGAAACTTGGGGGATTAAAACTGCTAATTAGGCAAACTTGATACGTTTTTCATCTGATTTTGATATTTTTGCATTTGAAACACATAAAACACTTATTTGTGATATTTTTATCATTTTGATGCATTTCTGAGTGTTTTCAGATGTTTTTGCAGTTTAAATGGTACAAAAATGATGAGTATTTGCACACTCATCAATCAGCTATATGGACCGGACCGTGTGGCATTTTGTAAGAAAAACCTAAATCGTATCCCTTGCTAATGTTGAACATTTTCTTCACAAATGAAACTAACCCAGCATATCTAATATCTCTGCTTAGTGAAACACCATAACTATTGCCATCTTCAAACACAAGAAATTTTTCCATATGAATGGTATGGACATGTGAGAATACGTTTCAATAATTTTCCATATGAAAATATATGTATTAAAACTTTTGGAAAAAGTCGAGTAGTCGAGCAGTCGATCAGTGATGAGTCGATCAGTGTTTGATGCTCGACTGGTAGTTGGGGAGATGGATATTTAAAACCACCTATCAAACACAAGAAACACATTTAATATATCATTAAAATTTTCAACTACCTCACCACATTAAATATCCCCATCTCGCCAACTACCAGTTGAGCAGTCAACTCAATCCATATTTCGACACGTGTCACATGCTCGACTGCTCGACTGGTAGTTGGAGAGATGGATATATTTAATGCCACATTTAATGTTTATATATGAGTTAGTTGGTTATATTAAATGTGACATTAAATCTATCCATCTCCCCAACTATGTCACACCCCCAAAATATCGCAGCGGAACGATAGTGTCATTGGGGTATGACGTCATAGCACAAAGTATGGATACAGAAAACGACCTCTATAATAAGACGTTTTGAAAAGTTTACCATTCGATTACATAAGTTAAAGTTTACAAGCAAGAAATCCCAAAGTTGGATAATACACAAAGAGTTTACAAAACGTGTCGAATGGTAATTGTTAAAAGCACAAGACTTCAATGTATGCCATGAGACCCAAAAGCTCCATGAAATGCTATCACCTTAAGACCTGAGATAAACATGCTAAAAAGTGTCAACACAAAGGTTGGTGAGTTCATAAGTTTGTAACAAAATGATTTGAAATACTTTGAGAAATGTTCACACAGCAAAGGCATTGTAAATCCACTCAGTTCCAAGTTCCGCCCATACAAAACTTGCAACCTGTGTGTTCACAACCCATTGCCTAAAATAGAATGACAATCATAATTATGCGCATTAAGATGGTTAAAAGTATAAATGACACCACAAGGGTCTTCCAACAACTCGTGTTGGGATGTTCCTCCAACGCTCACGTTGGGATGTATCCATAAAATGGCCTTCCAACATATAAATGCCGGGATGTTCCTCCAACGACTCACGTTGGGCTGTATCCAAATAATTGGCCTTCCAACATATAAATGCCGGGATGTTTGTTTAAGTCTAGTCACGACACGCACCAAATCTAAAGTATAAGTAATATTGTTTGGCAATAGAGTTTAAATATTTTGATAAATAAGCATGTATCTCGCCCCAAATAGTTATAGGAATTTAAACAAGTAAAAGCGGGGTATGAACTCACCTGGTGTGATTGATATGTTAACAAAATGAAGTGCACGAAAGTGAGGCTCGGAAACTATCCGCGACCTAAAATGAATGTTATGACTTGAGTTATGATATGTTGTCGTGAATGCATGATTTGAAAACGTATCACCCAATATGCTACTTGAAAACTAGTTATATAAAAATATTGTTACTTGAATGTGTGACGGTTTCATGTCGAAAATAATTACTTTTGAGCTAATGGTGAAAATATAGTTAAAACTATGTAACGGTTTTAGTAATTGACAAATCGGTTTACATCGGACTTAACGTAATGTATACATAGGAAAACTAACTCGTTTTTAAGGTCCGTTTCTCCCGAAACGTCCGTTTAGGCCCTCAAAAACCTTGATTAAAATCCTGCCAGCTTACTAACGCTGTGAATAGTGTTTTCAGCACGTTTTTGACTCAAAGTTCGGTTAACCATAACTCACTCGTTTTAAGTCCGTTTTTCAAGTTCTTTATATCCACGCGAAGGTAATTAAGTGTACTAATATATTTTTAAACTTTGGAGATTTCACAGAAAGTTTAAGGCCACTGTTTGGTCAGTTAAAAATCTGGACTGCATGTACATTTTCCGGAAAATGGTAGTTTTTAAATCGTAACTTGAAAACCACGTATCTTTTTCGTTATAACTCCGTTTTAGTCCGTTCAAAAGGCCACGTTCATAACTAAAAATCTATTTTCTAAAACTTTAATAAAACTTATAAAAATGACTAACTTTTCGGAAAAATTATAAATTTCGACAGCGCTTCCGCGCTTATTTTAAACTTTACCATTTTTATCTACTTGTTTAACCACAACTTCACCACAAAAATCCCTTAATCTACTCATCACCAATCCTACTAGTAAAACAACTTCATTTGATCATAACCAAAATAAATATTCATTGTGAGGCTAAAAATATATATACAAACTTAAATAAACATATATAAAATTTATGTAACCATTTCCTCCAAAAACCACAACTAGACTTTGATGATCCATTTTTCAAACTTCTCATTTTTATAAACTTTTAACTAGCACATGATTGTTATAAATATTTATATAGTACATATGGGTGATAATCTTGGATGATAATGAATAAAATCACAACAAATCAAATATGACCATGAGGACTTCAAGAAAATGTATGAAAAATATATATGAAAAGGTAAGAGATGAAGTTTCATGCTTACAAGTTACTTGATGAGGTTTTTGATCAAGGATTTATCCTAAACACCCTAGGTTTTTATTTCAAAACCTAAACAAAGAGTGCTACTAGATTGTGATGAGCTTGACAAGAAAATTTTTGATGATCACTTCCTTTATCTCCTATGGTGGCCGGATTTTTGAGAGGAAGAAGAAGAGAGAAGATCTTGACTTTCACACTTGAATTATTGTTGTATGTGTAGGATTTTTGGAGTGTAAGAGTATATAAGTAAGGAAAATCTTGTAAAAATCTTGGTGCATCATGTATTTAATAATACATATCTTTTCATTTTATTTTATATTTCTATTATTATGTAAATGTATAAGTGTAAGTAGATGTAAAGTTATTTGAGGATAGTAGTAAGTTGTAGTATTGTTAAGAAATATTAGTAAGTTGTATACACATTTGAATATTTAAGGTAGCGTTAGATAAAAATAAATTTTCACGGTCAAGATAAAATATATTGTAGTCATAAAAGTTATAAAAATACATTTCTTGCGAAATTTGAGTGATATAATAATTATCGTGTAGTTTTTAAGAAAAGCGTCGTAATAATATAAATTTAACGATTTATATACAAAATAAAATTCAAAACACTAGGTAAACTCAAAATATTATTTTTATAAACTTAATGTAAGTATAAAAATATATCGGGATAATTTTTGGAAGTATCGGGTCAAATGTTCAAAATAATTAATTACGCGATAGCGTTTATTTAATAAGAAAATAACGTGTAATGTAAAATGCAAAACCATGCACAAACCGTTATGAAATGATGAATATGGAATATGAGAAATGACCGGAAATTGAGAATTGTGACATTCTTCCCCTGATAGAGGAATCGCGTCCTCGCGATTCAATCGATGATACATAAGGTTCTACCCTAAGGTTTCGAGAAATCAGAATGTATGGTCAAAGTGCTTATGCCAAAACTTACGCGTCTAGGTTTCTTATCTAAGGAGACTCACTGAATCTGAATAATACGGTGGATCACTTAATGGTCTAGGAAAAACGTACCAGTTACGCATTGCGGGCTTCCTCGGTCCCTATATAGAATGCTCGACCTCGGGGTGGACTGATATTGAGTACAGGGTTTGGGTTATTTCCTTCAATTGCCACTGCTAGAGGAGCTTGCATCGGTGGCTTATTCAACTGAGGACAATTATTCCGGTAGTGATTCGGGTTGTTGCACTCGTAGCAAGTCCTTTGGTTATTCCTCATGTTGCCCGTGTTAACCGTTGTTATTGGTCTTGCACGCTCTCTACACTGGCTTGAAAAATGACTCGACTGATTGCATATTGTACATAAGCGGCAGGGCTTGGACTTCGGGTGATGATAAGCACATTTAGCACATTTGGGATGTGTACCCGCATACTCTCTTTGCTCAGTACCAGTTGCCACAAAAACTCTTGCCCTTTTGTTGTCTGCTACCACGTCTATCTGCTTATTCGACCCACTTGCTTCCTTCCTCTTATCACTGCTCTTTAAAGTACCATTCCTAACCATCTCGTCTGTCAGGGTTCCTGCCCTCAGTATCGCACTTTGTATTGTAGACGGCTCAGTTGTTTTCACAGTTCCACGGATTTCGGGGACAAGACCATATATGTACCTCGAGATTCTCTTGGACTCAGGGGTAACTAGATGAGGAACTAGTTTGGCTAACTCATGAAATCGGTCTGTGTAGGCTGCGTGACCAGCCCCTATCATGGAGTGGTGATAAAATTCATCCTCCAGTTTCTGCATTTCATTGTCCGGGCAGTACTCCTCTTTCAATAACGCCTTAAATTCGTCCCATGTCATACCTATAGCTGCTTCTCTGCCCCTAGCCTGTAGCTGTGTGTTCCACCATGTCAATGCCTTCCCTGATAGCAAACAAGCAGCATACTTCACCCTCTGATGTGTGGCACAATTGCTGATGTCGATCACTGACTCTGTCTTCTCTACCCATCGAGTATACGCCAAAGCACCTCCTATACCATCAAACTCCACAGGTTTACATGCCGAAAATTCCTTATATGTGCATCCAATTCTGTTGTTGTTGTTGGTGTTGTTGTTGTTACTGCCAGCTACATTGTTGGTGTCGCCATTCCCGTTCCCGTTCCCGTGGTTTCCCGAGTTATTCATATGATTTCCAACTTGTGTGACAATAGTGGGAAGTAGGATTTGAAGTTGTTGAGCGATGATGGCGGCAAAATCAGGGTTTCCGCCAGTGTTGTTGTCATTGTTACCCATGTCGCTACCACCTTCTCTACCTCCACGCCCACCTGTCCTTCCACCCCTTGGCACTGCACCACCTCGACCAGTGCTACGTGTTACCCTCTTTGGTACCATAATCTCTGCAAGGAAAGAACCGTTGAATTCCCAATGTCTATACTTAACGTCCTCAAATATAATACCACGCCACAAATTGGTTCCTAAGGTGTCCACACCGATCTACGTATGCGTGGTTGCATATGTCCACGTGAGTTGTGACGCATTTATAATTATGTTGGCCACCATAATTATAATTGCCTCATTTCACACATGTACATACCACCAAGCATACATGTCTCGGCGATTGGTGTTACTTAAATAGGTAGCCAGTCTATCATCCGATTCTAAACGGTGAAGGAGGGATTTAGGGTAGGTATCTATGGAGAGTCGCACTTGGTGTATAGGAAATTCCTTTAGGTGCTAAAGTCACTACGGGTTTGGTCGCCAGCAGTTCCCAAAATATCCTCAAGAGAACTCCCATCCTCGGGCAAAATCATCAAATCTATACAGCTATATAGTAACACTTATTTAGCTCGATCTCGCATCTCATCAAACAAGAACTGTCACGAGATCAAGTTAGATAAGTGCTCATTACTGAGCTCCATATCTTTGATGACCCAACTAGATTTTGGGACTCCCCTATTGGTACAAGGAAACTACGTTATCCAATGAGGTGGTTCTAGAAGGAATACTTAAGAAAACATATGCGCACGAAAAGTGAGTAAGGCAATAGGAAACGAAAGGATCGACGTGAAAGCGGTTATAGTCTAGGAACTAAAATGCAACCTAGTTCTCTATAACCAAGTCTCTGATACCAATCTGTCACACCCCCAAAATATCGCAGCGGAACGATAGTGTCATTGGGGTATGACGTCATAGCACAAAGTATGGATACAGAAAACGACCTCTATAATGAGACGTTTTGAAAAGTTTACCATTCGATTACATAAGTTAAAGTTTACAAGCAAGAAATCCCAAAGTTGGATAATACACAAAGAGTTTACAAAACGTGTCGAATGGTAATTGTTAAAAGCACAAGACTCCAATGTATGCCATGAGACCCAAAAGCTCCATGAAATGCTATCACCTTAAGACCTGAGATAAACATGCTAAAAAGTGTCAACACAAAGGTTGGTGAGTTCATAAGTTTGTAACAAAATGATTTGAAATACTTTGAGAAATGTTCACACAGCAAAGGCATTGTAAATCCACTCAGTTCCAAGTTCCGCCCATACAAAACTTGCAACCTGTGTGTTCACAACCCATTGCCTAAAATAGAATGACAATCATAATTATGCGCATTAAGATGGTTAAAAGTATAAATGACACCACAAGGGTCTTCCAACAACTCGTGTTGGGATGTTCCTCCAACGCTCACGTTGGGATGTATCCATAAAATGGCCTTCCAACATATAAATGCCGGGATGTTCCTCCAACGACTCACGTTGGGCTGTATCCAAATAATTGGCCTTCCAACATATAAATGCCGGGATGTTTGTTTAAGTCTAGTCACGACACGCACCAAATCTAAAGTATAAGTAATATTGTTTGGCAATAGAGTTTAAATATTTTGATAAATAAGCATGTATCTCGCCCCAAATAGTTATAGGAATTTAAACAAGTAAAAGCGGGGTATGAACTCACCTGGTGTGATTGATATGTTAACAAAATGAAGTGCACGAAAGTGAGGCTCGGAAACTATCTGCGACCTAAAATGAATGTTATGACTTGAGTTATGATATGTTGTCGTGAATGCATGATTTGAAAACGTATCACCCAATATGCTACTTGAAAACTAGTTATATAAAAATATTGTTACTTGAATGTGTGACGGTTTCATGTCGAAAATAATTACTTTTGAGCTAATGGTGAAAATATAGTTAAAACTATGTAACGGTTTTAGTAATTGACAAATCGGTTTACATCGGACTTAACGTAATGTATACATAGGAAAACTAACTCGTTTTTAAGGTCCGTTTCTCCCGAAACGTCCGTTTAGGCCCTCAAAAACCTTGATTAAAATCCTGCCAGCTTACTAACGCTGTGAATAGTGTTTTCAGCACGTTTTTGACTCAAAGTTCGGTTAACCATAACTCACTCGTTTTAAGTCCGTTTTTCAAGTTCTTTATATCCACGCGAAGGTAATTAAGTGTACTAATATATTTTTAAACTTTGGAGATTTCACAGAAAGTTTAAGGCCACTGTTTGGTTAGTTAAAAATCTGGACTGCATGTACATTTTCCGGAAAATGGTAGTTTTTAAATCGTAACTTGAAAACCACGTATCTTTTTCGTTATAACTCCGTTTTAGTCCGTTCAAAAGGCCACGTTCATAACTAAAAATCTATTTTCTAAAACTTTAATAAAACTTATAAAAATGACTAACTTTTCGGAAAAATTATAAATTTCGACAGCGCTTCCGCGCTTATTTTAAACTTTACCATTTTTATCTACTTGTTTAACCACAACTTCACCACAAAAATCCCTTAATCTACTAATCACCAATCCTACTAGTAAAACAACTTCATTTGATCATAACCAAAATAAATATTCATTGTGAGGCTAAAAATATATATACAAACTTAAATAAACATATATAAAATTTATGTAACCATTTCCTCCAAAAACCACAACTAGACTTTGATGATCCATTTTTCAAACTTCTCATTTTTATAAACTTTTAACTAGCACATGATTGTTATAAATATTTATATAGTACATATGGGTGATAATCTTGGATGATAATGAATAAAATCACAACAAATCAAATATGGCCATGAGGACTTCAAGAAAATGTATGAAAAATATATATGAAAAGGTAAGAGATGAAGTTTCATGCTTACAAGTTACTTGATGAGGTTTTTGATCAAGGATTTATCCTAAACACCCTAGGTTTTTATTTCAAAACCTAAACAAAGAGTGCTACTAGATTGTGATGAGCTTGACAAGAAAATTTTTGATGATCACTTCCTTTATCTCCTATGGTGGCCGGATTTTTGAGAGGAAGAAGAAGAGAGAAGATCTTGACTTTCACACTTGAATTATTGTTGTATGTGTAGGATTTTTGGAGTGTAAGAGTATATAAGTAAGGAAAATCTTGTAAAAATCTTGGTGCATCATGTATTTAATAATACATATCTTTTCATTTTATTTTATATTTCTATTATTATGTAAATGTATAAGTGTAAGTAGATGTAAAGTTATTTGAGGATAGTAGTAAGTTGTAGTATTGTTAAGAAATATTAGTAAGTTGTATACACATTTGAATATTTAAGGTAGCGTTAGATAAAAATAAATTTTCACGGTCAAGATAAAATATATTGTAGTCATAAAAGTTATAAAAATACATTTCTTGCGAAATTTGAGTGATATAATAATTATCGTGTAGTTTTTAAGAAAAGCGTCGTAATAATATAAATTTAACGATTTATATACAAAATAAAATTCAAAACACTAGGTAAACTCAAAATATTATTTTTATAAACTTAATGTAAGTATAAAAATATATCGGGATAATTTTTGGAAGTATCGGGTCAAATGTTCAAAATAATTAATTACGCGATAGCGTTTATTTAATAAGAAAATAACGTGTAATGTAAAATGCAAAACCATGCACAAACCGTTATGAAATGATGAATATGGAATATGAGAAATGACCGGAAATTGAGAATTGTGACAAACTACCAGTCGAGCATGGGACATGTGTCGAAATATGGCTTGGGTTGACTGCTCGACTGGTAGTTGGGGAGATGGGGATATTTAATGCAAAATCTCAACAACTGCTCAACTGCTCGACTGGTAGTTGGGGAGATGGATATTTAATGTCACATTTAATATAACCAACTAACCACATTAAATTTTTCATCCACCTCACCACATTAAATATTTAATGTCACATTTAATATAAGCAACTAACTCATGTATAAACATTAAATGGTAGTTAATACACCATTAAATTTTTCATCTACCTCACAACATTAAATATTAAATTAAATATATCCATCTCCCCAACTACCAGTCGAGCAGTCGAGCATGGGACACGTGTCGAAATATGGATTGAGTTGACTGCTCGACTGGTAGTTGGGGAGATGGGGATATTTAATGCAATAACTGCTCAACTGCTCGACTGGTAGTTGGGGAGATGGATATTTAATGCCACATTTAATATAACCAACTAACCACATTAAATATTAAATTAAATATATCCATCTCCCCAAATACCAGTTGAGCAGTTGAGCAGTCGAACACATTATATATACCCATCTCCCTAACTACAGTTGAGCAGTCGAGCACGTTTATATTGAATCTCAAAGAATCCTATCCCCAAACAAATTCGTATGGATCGATTTATGTGTCGATGTGGAGCTGGAAACATAGTGCTACGAAAATCACACAGGGAGCATAGCAATGGTCAACTTTTCTATTCATGTCCTCGTTCAAAGGTTAGATGTCTTATGTTTCCCGTGTATGTAACTTATGTGTTAAAAAGTTATTTCATAACCATCTCTTACTTTTAATATTTAACAACCAGCAAAAAAAGAATACGGGTGTAGATTTTTTATGTGGAAGGAAGAATTTGATAACCAACCTGGTTATAATCCTTCACAACAGCCTAATTTTAATTCTCCGGGACCTTCAACTCCACCAGGTTGTACATCTGAACTAACAGAATGTTCCAACTGCAAGTTCAAAGATTTACAAATAAACATGCTAGAGACAAGAATAAAGATGTTGGAGACCAAACTCGAATTGGCAATGAATCCAGAAAACCACGCATGTGTGTCAGGTGCATTGCTAAATGAGCTATTAGAATCGGTTGGAAATCTTAGTGTGGAGTAGTAATTAACGTATGTTTAATGTGTTTACTTATGTTCGACGTTAGTCAATTTGGAATCAAATGCGTCTCATTTAGTTATTTTATATCTTATATTGTTTGATTGTTCAATACCACATCACATCTAACTAAGTAGATTAAAATATTGAATTAATAGAAAATTACATTAATTAAAATTCAGATTACACTTCCACTACTTCCAACTCCACTTTCATTGTTAGGAACACTATCCTTGGAGAAAACCTTAACAACATTTTTTAATGTAATATTAAGATAGTGATTTCCAGATTGTTTGGGAGAAAACACAGAAACGTTATGAAGGATCAAAACAGCTCCGACGGTAAGCAGCTTTTCATACCTCTCGTCATTAACCACTTTGTGATGTATTGAACCTGATATTAAACCTGAAACATCTTTCAATGATACTGTGAGATCACCCAAGACGTTTGGGGTACAAGACTTAATTATAGCAACAACGTTGTCAAGTTTCCCTTTCCTGGTAAATTTCTTGATATCGGCGAAACAACCAATCATGATACCGCCATCAGGTTTCATATACTCAACTGCGCTAACCCATGGGCCACTATTAAAATCGGAATCCTCTCCGACACCATACACTACTTTTCTAATGTACTCCTGTGTCGCCATTATACCATCATCCACACCCACATCATTCGCAGTTTGAACAATACCTGCAGGACCTCGTATTATCCTAACAGGCATTTTAGCATAATTTTGAGTTGTAGTGTTTCCATATGAAACTGGTAGTTGGGAGGTGGCTGATAGTCGGAGATCGGAGTCATCTATATCAAGTAATTCTTCCCAATTTGGTGGTGAATTCATTTTGATGTTTAGTTTCTAGCAGGTATATAATTGTTTGTGTGGAAATTACATATGTTAATAACTTATATTTATATCGACAATCACATAAGAAACATTAAATGTAACATCTCCCCAACTACCATCTCACCAACCACCAGTCGAGCAGTCGTGCAAAAATTAAAGAAACCACCATACACTACCAAATGCTGAACCATTAGCAAGATACGTTAAATATATCTAAATATATACTCCCTCCGTCCCATATTAAGTGTCCACTATTCATATGCACAAAGTTTTAGAAAATTCCACTAACTACACTCTCCACCAATCAAATATCATTTTCACCCACTAAAGTCTCATCTCATTGGTTGGAATATTCTATCGACACTTAATTTGGGACATCTAAAGATTTCATTGTGGACACTTAAATTGGGATGGAGGTAGTACATATTAATGTTTACATAACCTATTTACAAAAAAAAAACATACATCAGAAGTAAATGTCAAACGACCATACACTAGCATACCAACAGTAGCATACCAACAGCAGAAGTTAGATTGTTTACATAAGTTAGATTGTTTACAGAACTTAAATGTCAAATGTCACTCGGAATTGGAATCTTGTATTTCCATAAATATTCAGCCAAATACTCACAGTAAGCCAAAGCAGCTTGGACAGGATTCTTCACCTTCAATGATAGCTTATGAGTCAACCTGTACAAAAGTATACAGACCCAAACACCACAATCCCCATAAAGACCACCTTGTTTTGGGACATCAGGTGCATACTGAAAGGAAACATGATAGTTATCGGCATCGATTTTCTTCTTTTCCATCACCTGACTCTCAACAAGATACGTGGGTAGTTGACAAGCAAAAACTTCCCTGAAAGTTTGCCACCAGCGACTTGTTTCAACTTTCAGGATCCCAAGGCTATCATATAAAGTTATAACACCTATTCTAATGGATAGTTCACCCAGGCACCAGTGTGTTTCAGGTTCATTGATTGGAAACAACACCTAAAGATGTAAATAGTTGCATCAGATTCATCGGAAAACCAAATGATTATAATGTTTAGAATCACAAAAAGTATCCATCTCAAATAAAATTACATGCAAGTTTACACACATGATTAGAATGTTCAGATTCTAACCGTCTACAACCAATTGTATTTGCACTAAGTAAGGCTCAGATCTACAAATGTATTAACAGTACAAAACACCCGCCATGGCTGCAACCACATTCCCTAAGGTGTGGCTACCCTGCCAAGATACGGGTGTCATTAAATTCTAGTTCGATAAACCATTTGCAGAAAAGGTTCATTATAGTCCGATAAACCATTTGCAGAAAAGGTTCATCATCGCCTTTCTAAAACTAAAACTGTTTGATGGGTTCGAAAAAGTAAGCCCCCGGTTACAAATGTCAATTTTATATTTTTGACTGCTAAAAGTAAGGCTCAGATCTACAAATGTATTAACGGTACAAAACACACGCCATGGCTGCAACCACATTTCCTAAGGTGTGGCTACCCTACCAAGATACGGGTGTCATTAAATTCTAGTCCGATAAACCATTTGCAGAAAAGGATCATCATCGCCTTTCTAAAAGTAAAACTGTTAACATCAGGTGCATAATTTAGTCATCTACCATGGCAAAGGTGTGAACTAAAGAATATTATAGACACTTTTCTCATCTCTTTCCAATTCAGGCAACGCTCAACTGCTCAACTACATTCATATTATGACATGTGTCATTCTCTAGTACTTTTTCTATGGTCCACTAAGTGTCACATAAAATATTTACGCAATCTCTCAAGATGCCAAAGGTCGTGATCAATAATACGTTCTTGCATGTTTTCGGTTCCAGTTCCACAAAAGGCCCTGATCAATAATAGACTACAGTTCTCAAAGAAATATGGGAAACAAAAGAGGATGATGCGAAAAAGTAATCTGCACCAAATTACTTGCCACATCATTCTCTTTAGTGTCCCATCTTTCTTTGGTGAAATGCACTCTACCGCTGATCATGGCCTATTGTGGGACTGAATCTAGCAACATGCATAAAAAAAGAGAAAATTACCAAAAGAGGCCCAAAATCCAAGGTTGGTCCATTTTCTATACACTATGCTTAGCATCTGTAAGCAAATAAGTAATGTTTGACATTAACGAGTAAGGCTCAGATCTAGAAATGTATGAACGGTACAAAACACCCGCCATGGCTGCAACCACATTGCCTATGGTGTGGCTACCCTGCCAAGATAGGGTTGTCAGTCTGATAAACAATTTTAAGAAAAGTTTCATCATTGCCTAATTTGAGCATATAAATGTAATTCTGTAAGCCCCCGGTTAGAAACGTCAGTTTTTCTGTTAATGCAAGTGAAAGGTAAGGCTCAGATCTACAAATGTATGAACCGTACAAAACACCCGCCATAGCTGCAACCACATTCCATAAGGTGTGGCTACCCTGCCAAGATACGGTTATGTAATTGTAGTCCGATAAACCATTTGCAGAAAATATTCATCATAGCCTGACTAAAGCATATATAATGTATGCACATACAGAGGCTCACTTTTTACTTGGGTAATTGAAAAAGATACACCAACAGATTTACCATATCCAAGTGATTTCATAGTTCTTCTTTTTCCACTTTTACGTTTCCCATATCAACAAAAAAACACACACACAACCCACAATCTGAACCAAAACAAGGCTCAAAGCAGCAAGGCTCAGATCAGCAAAACAACATCAAGATGTAACCACCCATGGCTGCAAAATAATGCTATAAAATTGCCATGCCAAGAATGGTACATCGCATCATTTGATTCATCGTCATCACAGCCTCTTACATATCACATCATTGTTGTCAGTCAAAAGTTTTTTGGTTTATTTTTTAGTCTATTTGAAATGATAACAGTATTGACAATAATATAGGTCAGGTATTGTAGATCAGGAATATTTGCATGTGATTTTCAGATTCTCAACTGTCAGTTTTGACAATAATATAGGTCAGGAATCAAGTGTCATTCAAAACCAAACAGTATTGATTCTGCCTTTGGTAGGTATGGTTTTTCCTATTTAATAGTGGACACACTTAATTCAGCATTAACCCTACTTCACTTTATTCTAAATATGTCAAAAGGTAAAAAAGTTACATTCAAGGCTCATGCTGATGATCTGGAATGGTCAATCAAGGCACTAAGAGAGGTTATATTTCCTGAGATTGAAGAGAGATATGGCCCAAATGCTAAACCAAGGGACCAATTACCAGCTAAAATTCTAGAAGAGCTAAGACAACAAATTTACATGGATGAACAAGTAGAAGGTGGTAAACCACATGGTACTGTTAACATTAAGGTACCACATTGCGAGAAAGGAAATTCAGCCTATAAAGATGTACCAAACCAACAAGGATCTGTCTCTAAGGGGCCATAGTTGTCTAGGATCTTTTCAAATACGGGACGTAAATCTGTTTGCCATTTATGTTCTTCGAAATCTTTTGTACATTAATTATTAAATACCAATGCTTATATAGAAGTAAATCTGTTTGCCATTTATGTTCTCATGACATGGGAGATTTGAAGTGACACTTAGTGGACCATAGAAAAAGTACTAGAGAATGCCACATGTCATAATATGAATGGAGTCGAGCAGTTGAGCAGTTGAGCATGGCTCTTTTTGGGAAAGAGATGAGAAAAGTGTCTAGAAAGTAAGGCTCAGATCTACAAATGTATGAACCATACAAAACACCCGCCATGGCTGCAACCACAATCAAAGGTGTGGCTACCCTGCCAAGATACAGGTGTCATTGAATTGTAGTCCGATAAACAATTTGCAGAAAATGTTCATCATCGCCTGAATAACTAAATTATCAGCTACTTTTATAGGACAGATTTTAAGTGATCAAAGATTGGTTCCAGGCCGATAAGTATATATCATAAGTCATTCGTAATATGTGATAATTAAAGTAAGAGACACCTTATTGACACCTTGCTGAAACCACGGGATGTCGTTCGTCACTCCGTCTGCATAATATAGCGGCATTTGCGAGTCAAGGATCATTGTGGCCCAAAATGGGCTAACCATGACCCAATCAGCATCAGCAAGTCTAAAATGCATCATTAAATCCACAAACAATCCAACATGTTGTAATTTCAAAATTGAAACAGATCATCTATTAGGTACGAAACACCCGCACATAAAACTTTGAACTATAGACTTGTAACAAATACGTACCACATCACATAGCCAACCCATGTGTCCCTCGTCTCTCCCCAATAATCCTAGCCAAAACTACGAATTAGCAGTCGTCCCTCCGCCGCCCCATGGGAACATAAACAACTCCTTGTTCTTATTATTTTTTTGTTTATCCAGGAACAATTTTATTTCTGGATGTACAAAAGCTCTGAACATTGTCCCTAGATCGGTACGACAGAGATTCTAAAATGTCCAATTGAAATAGGGATTATAATAAAAATATAAAAGCTATATCATTGTTATTAACATTATAAAAAAATGTTATCACTAAATACCTCTTTGAACGGTTTGAGTTTGATTTCTTTCCCATCTGGTCCAATGACAGCGGGAAGTACAGGTTTCACATGTCGCCTTAGAGACCTTCTTGGTGTAGTCGAAGGTTGCTGCATATATGGGGATTGAAGGACCTTGCTCAGCTTCCTCTCCCG
Source organism: Chrysanthemum seticuspe (assembly GCA_019973895.1). Lineage (NCBI taxonomy): Eukaryota > Viridiplantae > Streptophyta > Magnoliopsida > Asterales > Asteraceae > Chrysanthemum > Chrysanthemum seticuspe. The sequence goes on along the minus strand of BPTQ01000006.1, from coordinate 48,719,661 downwards.
TTCAAAAGGAACGCGTACAGTTGTTACCTTATTTTCATTACAGTCAATAGCGTCAACATACTTCACATCACCAGGAGTGCTAATTACAGGACTAGAGACAGACTCTGACGTCACTTGAACATGTTGGTCCTCGTAAAAAAGAAGAACATCCTGAAAAACAGATTATCTTGCGTGAGTACCGGTTAAATTTTTTATTAGATTTACATGTTCAACGAATATTTACCTGATTAAAAGGAGAGTCTGAGATTTGTGCCTCACTCATCATGACATTCTCATCTTGAAAAACAGGAGACTGTGAGTTTTGTGCCTCACTCATCACACCCTTCATTTGCACATCTTCATCAACTTTAACCTTATTCTCATCCTCGCTCATCACACCCTTCATTTCCACATCTTCATCTACTTTAACAACATTCTCATCATGAAAAAAAAGTTTACTTTGTGTGAATGTCATGTTCGTTTTTTTATTTTATTATATTAACATGTTCCGAGTATACTCACCATGCATACAGGAGACTGTAAGTTTTTGTCGTCACTCATCACGGCCTTCATTTCCACATCTTTATCAACCTTAAGAAAATTATCATCCTTAAAAGAAGTTTACTTTGTGTTAATGTCGTGATCGGTTTTTTTTTAGAGAAAATATGTTAACATGTTCAAAGTATATTTACCATGCATAAAGGAGAATGCAAGTTTTTGTCCTCACTCATCAGATCCACATGTTGAACATGTTCAACTTCACAGCGAGTCTCACCCTATAAAAACCATAGATATTTTTCAATGTGCATGCTACCTGATTAAAAGGTGAATCTATCATTAGATTAAGCAGTCAACACATACTTACCGGATAAAAAGGTGAATCTATCTGTTGGGGCTCGTTCATTTCTTGCTTGTTTGGCACATCTTGCTCAACGTCACTGATACGCTTACGCAGCGCGTTCGGGGTCAAAGGAACTTCCTTTTCGTCGAGCAAGTTTTTCAACACCCTAGGCAGTGAACCTAATCGTTGTAGTGTAGTATTAGGGTAAGCCACGGGAATTGATATCATTCTCTAGGGGAATAGGAATGCTAGTGAGAAGTTACTACGCTAAGGTTGGGGTTGAGGAAGATTATTTTTATATCTTTTTATGTTTTTTAGGAAATGGAAAGGTACGAATCTCGGGGTTTGGATTTGGGGGTTGGTATTTCTACCGATTACTCTACTTATATAATTATCTAATTAACTAAGGTGAGGGTAGTCTATGTCTAATTATTGTGTGCTCGTATGATGATTTAAAGATGTGTTTACTTAGGTTTTATTACTCCTTAATTATCTCCTATTGATGGTTGAATTGTCACGTCCTTATTCTTAATCGCGTTGTGTGTCTAAAGTCGTAGGGTATGCGTTTATCCCTAACTCTTTAAAACTACCAAAGGGTGTCGCCTACAAAATCTGTAGGATTTATAAACTTTAACTCTAAGGTACTCTTCGGATGATTTAGCCTACAACAACTCTAGGCGCTATAAACTAAGGTTCACAAAGATTAATCAAGCATTAACTACACAACGGATGACCTATCGCATTACTAGATCATTAACAATTAAGATAAGAGACAACCAATCAATATTCAATAATTAAGTTTCATATTCCCTAAGCAAACACACAAGTAAATTAGCCGGACATGGAGAACATGCAAGCATACACACAAGTAATTGAAGACATAATTAAATTAATGAAGTAAAACACTTATCTTGATGTAAGATAGGGTTTGGAACCCTAAAATACTGTACAAGACAGTCTTGGTTCGGTTTAGGTTTTTACTCCAAAAGACTACACACTGAAAACTAAAAAATTCGGCTTCTATATATAAGATTACATTCGCGACGGCGTCACCCTTTAATTTGTGAAGTCGTCGGGTCGCCGTCATTAGAGTTTTGTCTTGGCCACGTTAGTCTTGCGACGGCGTCACCTTATGCTTGTGACGCCGTCCCCTTCAATCTCTGACGCCGTCTGAGTTGCGACGACCTACTCTTTTAAAGCCTGACACCGTCACTTGTAAATAAGCAATTTGGCTACTGAGCCGTCACAAAAGTGATGCAACGGCGTCGCATATAACACCTGACGCCGTCCCCTTTAGTTCCAGCAGTCTGAGTGGCTCGATTCTTGACTTTGGCCATTTTCTTCGTGTATTCGCGCCTTTTCGTCCGAATAAGTGTCATTCCAGCATTTTGCCTTCAAGATACCTAAAAATAGAAAAGGAACGATATTAAGTAATAACGGATACGAAAGTGATCAAATAAGGGCTTAAACGACCCCTCAAAAAGGTACATTTTAAAACCTTATAAAATATCCCTATACTTGGTATTTGCTTGTCCTCAAGCAAATGTGCTTTTAGCCAATTAATTTATAAGTTAAGGGTCATGAAGCATTTGTTTAAAACAATCCACAACACATATAAGCCCCGCAAAAGTCATAACAAGCACGGAAATTATATACTAGAACCTCACATGGGGTGTTTGGATACTCACATCTCTCGGGTGTATATGAAATATAACAAGTTGGAAATGGAAGATAAACACTCATTAACCGGTCCTAGTACATAGATTACCATAGGCTTGAGACTAGATCAAACATCCATCGCTTTGGCGTAAGCACCTAGGAAAGACTATCAAAGAGGTCTTCTAAAGGGTTGTAATGTTAGGCTTACGGTAGGGAAACAAAGGGTTTGGTGGGATAGGCTATTTAGTGGTGGCAAGTCAAAAATCTTTTTGTTACAAGCATGCGAAGAATGGCGTTGCTAAGCCAAGACTCGACACTCTAGACTCTAGATAACTGAAACAAACAAACATAAATTAAAGATAGATGTAGGATAGTAGCCCGTATGTTTTTTTTTTTTTTTTTTTTTTTTTTTTGAACACTTGATTTTTTTTCTTTTTCACTTTTTTGATTTTTTTTTTCATACACTTTTACTCTACCATCCTCTATGGTAACATCAAAATGATAGGGATTTATAGGCACATCCCTACACTTGATTTTTTATTACTCTAACACTAATTTGACCCGAATTGAAAAGATCAAAACACTTGGAGTACATTATTACGCAAATAAAGGGAATTTGAATTTAACGTTCTCTTCCCATCATTTCATAAACTTTAACTTTTCCCATGAGTCCCAATCGTCCCAAAACTGTGTACAAAGGATATGAATCGACTTAGCAACTTATGCAAGCAACTAGATAATTGAACTAAGGGTTTTTAGGGTGATAACAATAATGCACTAAAAGTGAGTGCATACAAGGTAGGCTAAGGCAATTTGGGTATACATTTAGGGGTGGGGTGTAAACAATGCTCTTCATTGATATTCCAGAAAACTGAAACATCACGAGAACCGTGAAAAGGATAGGCTCTGAGGGGTTAAATAGGCGTATCGTGTACTAAAGATGGGTACAACGTAAAGGTGTGGGGGAATTACTCAACCGATGTGGAAGAAGTAATTATATTATGGGTATCAAACAAGGGTTATCCTAATGCCTCTTATCATTTAGTTATTCCTAACTACACAAGTGTAGTCTTACTAGCGATCTCGGGATGCATCACAAAACAAGTTCTAGAATCTATTATACTACCGGTTCACACACTAAGCATTAAAGATGAATGCTTTAATTCCTACTAATCTAAGGGCGATCCTCACATTTTGGGGGAATTTAAGTGGTAAAGGGTTTTTGTGATAGTCATATAACTTCCTACTCATGAGACGCTTTATTAAGACTAATGGCCCACTCCTATATGTCATGAAAAATTTTAAATTTGGTGCCAAAATTACCCTAACCGACATTTTCTCATGGTTTATTACACAAATGCAATTGGACAAAGCAAATAATCAAGGATAAGCATATTTTCAAAGTTCCCGTTTTATTTTCCCTCCCTACACTTAAACTAAACATTGTCCCCAATGTTCTCCGAAAGTATCAAAGTTATGATAATAGAAGGTTATAAAAGATGAAAGAAACTAGTACTCCCCTGATTAGCTCGGTATGATCCGTGTAAAGTGGTGGTTATATTTTTCTTCAAGAAGAACGTTTGCATGAAAAGCTCTTTCTCATCTTATGTATCTCCTTCTTGATTAATTAAACCTGCACACTTGAAGAAAACAAACGAAACCCTCGTGTAAAATCGGCGGTAATAATATATATAAGACTATACTATACTAGGATATAATGCTTGTGGAATGGATGTTTACAGAATTTCTGAAAAATTAAGACCTGGAAAATTCTAAAAAATTATAAGTAGCTCAGAAAACGAGAAAAAGTAATCAGTTATTTTTTATCCTTCCTGACGCCGTCAGGTTGCGATCCTGACGCCGTCAGGTTATCCAGACAAAAACTGGTCTGCGATTTTCTGGAAAAATTCTGGAAAATTTACATCTTTAGAATCTGGAAAAATTTTCTGCAAAACATCCATTATGACTCGATACAAGCATTTGACTCGAACAAACACACATGTATATCTTTTAATTAATTGAAATTCTCATGTTTACGTTTCTTTTGAAAACGTGTGTAATCCTCCCTACACTTATCCTTTATGTAAAATACCTTTATATGTAATTAAGACGAGGTTAAAAACAAAATAAAGCATTTTTACAAATTTAAACATGAGAATAAGCAATCAATAAAAGATATATGACACAAACAAGCAAACAATTAAGCATTGGTTGCCTCCCACGAAGCGCTTTTCTTTATTTATGAGTCTTGTAGCTAGACTCGTAGTCGTGCCCTTACGTACCGATATAAGTAAGCCTATCCTTAACAATGTCGTAAGGATCAAACTTATCATTTAAGTTCCTAGTAGTACGTTTGGTTCGATATGCCTTTTCAAACTTTTCTCCATCTGGATCATAGATTGTTATCCTAATGTGCCACTCTCCATTACCATCACTAGGTGGTCTATCCCAATCCCATTTATGTTTAGGCTTATCGCTCTCAACTTTCCACTTATTCATGACAAGTTTGACGGGCAAGCTTCCTAGGAACTCGGTCATCTTCCTAAATACTAAGGCGTCCTCGAACGGGTTCACTTCCATGTCCCTAGCCATTTCTTTTTCATGGAAAGTTGCTTTACTAGCAAAAGCTTCATCTAGGTAGAAAGGTCGTTGGGGACCTATGAAGTTCCTATCTATCCAAGGTCCATATCTAGATGGCGTTCTATCCAACCTAATCTCATGTGGGATTTCTTCTTCTTTGTAGTACGTATGCTTTTTGACATCGTAAATTGACCTAGCACTCCCCTCTTCTACCACTATTTTGGACATCTTACAATCAATGATGGCACTGGAGGTAGCTAAGAATCCTCTTCCTAATAGCAATGGGCATGTCGGGTCCTTATTCATGTCTAGCACATGGAAGTCGGCCAAAAGAGTCAATTCTCCTACCTGTACTACCATGTCTTTTATTATCCCTACCGGATATGCAACACTACCGTCCGCTAGACCTAAGATGGTTTCCGTTGGTTCTATCTTACCTAAGTTAAGGCTTCTATGGAGGGACAATGGAACAAGATTGATGCATGACCCTAAGTCGGCTAGAGCATCGAGAGGTTTGGAAGTTCCAAGCCTACACGGAAGAGTAAATAGCCCGGGATCGTCTAACTTCTTAGGTAGATTATTTCACACAAAAGCGGACCCATGTTTTCCAAGTTTAAGTTCTAACTCATATTTTTCTTTTAAAGCATTATAATAAGGTGCATGAGCTAAGACTTCAAGAACCGGTTTTTCTTGATGGAGTTCCTTGTACTCCTCCTCTAGATTAGGGTTGGGTTCGTAGTTAACGGGTTTCTCAAGAGTGGGTTCTACCAATGGTACGGGGCCTTGGTACCTCATTTTGGATTGCTTGGAGCCCTTGTTGATAGCATTTACCGAGTGAACCGTTGGGTGTGAGGGACATGGATGTGCACTCTCCCATGGTGAACAAGAACATGAAGTCGATGAAATCGAACTTACTTTTGGATTCTTGATAGTATCACTTGGGAGTGCTCCAATTTCCCGGTCATTAAAGGCTTTTAAGAGAGCATCAAGCTTGTTTGTCATCTCACCTTGTCTTCGCTTAAAATTGGCTTCAAGCTTAGTCAATCGTCTCTTGAGATGACATGAATCTAGATGCAATTGCCTCAAGATTAGTGGGGTTCCCGGTGCTTGGAGGATTGAACCTATTAGGTGGACTAGATGAGCTTTGGGGTGTGCTTGAGTTTTGGTTCCACTTAAGGTTAGGGTGTTTTCTCCATGAGGGGTTATAAGAGTTTCCTAAGTTGTTTAGTTCGGGCTTGAAAGTGTACCACTTCTCTCCCGCTCCATCGGTACGCGTGGAGGCTAGTCCGCAAAAGCTTGTTCGGGGAGTCTTGTGCAATCACGAGTGTCATGGGGACCACTACATAACTCACAAGGTAAAGTGATTTTATTCACTTGATGTGAAGACTTAGGATTTTCGTAGGAACTCATTAGGAATTTAACTTGATCTTCAAGTTCGAGCATCCTACGGTCGGAAGGTTGTGAGTCAATGGGAGGCAAGGAGATTGCCTTAATGGTTTTGGGCAGCTCACGGGGGTCATTCCAACTTTCGTTGTTATAGAGAGCAAGGTCCTCTATTATACCCCATGATTCTTCCGCGGTGAGATCACTAAGTTTTCCACCGGCCGCTTGGTCAATGGATCGCTTGGTGGGGAAGTTGACATGATCATAGAAAAGTTGGACTTGGAGCCAAAGATCAATGCCGTGATGAGGGACTTTATAAAGTAAGTCCTTGAATCGAGTCCATGCTTCGTAGAGAGATTCACCTTGACGTTGTTGGAACATCTAGATGTCATTCCTAAGCTTAGTGGATCTCCCCGATGGGAAAAATTGAGCAAGGAAGCGAGAGGTAAGATCATCCCAACTTGAGATGGAGCCGGCGGGAAGTCGCTCAAGCCAATTACTAGCTTGGTCCCGTAGAGAGAATTGGAAGAGACGTTGGCGCGTAGTCTCCCGAGTAGTAGCATCGAGGTCGATGGAATCGAAAATTTTAAGGAAATCCTTAAGATGCTGATTAGGATCTTCGGAACGAAGTCCATGGAATGCACATCCGTTTTGCACCAACCGGATGGTGTCGGATCGCAGGGCCGTAGTTTGGGCTTGATCGGGAAGCTCAATGGTGTTCCTATAGCCTAGGTGGCTTGGTCTCGAGTATTCACCAAGAGTACGGCCTCTTGGCGGGTTATTTGGTGGTAGGTTGATGAATGGTGGTTGGTTATCACCTTCCATGATGAAAAATGATGGGGTTACGAACAAGGTCACGAAGAAGGGGGATAGACTACGAGGAAGCTAAAAAATGAGAAAAAATTTACTTTATAGGAATCAAGCAAAGAAACCTAAACGAGGTGGACTCCTAACTAGCTATTCTATTCCCCGGCAGCGGCGCCAAAAACTTGATACGCTTACGCAGCGCGTTCGGGGTCAAAGGAACTTCCTTTTCGTCGAGCAAGTTTTTCAACACCCTAGGCAGTGAACCTAATCGTTGTAGTGTAGTATTAGGGTAAGCCACGGGAATTGATATCATTCTCTAGGGGAATAGGAATGCTAGTGAGAAGTTACTACGCTAAGGTTGGGGTTGAGGAAGATTATTTTTTTATCTTTTTATGTTTTTTAGGAAATGGAAAGGTACGAATCTCGGGGTTTGGATTTGGGGGTTGGTATTTCTACCGATTACTCTACTTATATAATTATCTAATTAACTAAGGTGAGGGTAGTCTATGTCTAATTATTGTGTGCTCGTATGATGATTTAAAGATGTGTTTACTTAGGTTTTATTACTCCTTAATTATCTCCTATTGATGGTTGAATTGTCACGTCCTTATTCTTAATCGTGTTGTGTGTCTAAAGTCGTAGGGTATGCGTTTATCCCTAACTCTTTGAAACTACCAAAGGGTGTCGCCTACAAAATCTCTAGGATTTATAAACTTTAACTCTAAGATACTCTTCGGATGATTTAGCCTACAACAACTCTAGGCGCTATAAACTAAGGTTCACAAAGATTAATCAAGCATTAACTACACAACGGATGACCTATCGCATTACTAGATCATTAACAATTAAGATAAGAGACAACCAATCAATATTCAATAATTAAGTTTCATATTCCCTAAGCAAACACACAAGTAAATTAGCCTGACATGGAGAACATGCAAGCATACACACAAGTAATTGAAGACATAATTAAATTAATGAAGTAAAACACTTATCTTGATGTAAGATAGGGTTTGGAACCCTAAAATAGTGTACAAGACAGCCTTGGTTCGGTTTAGGTTTTTACTCCAAAAGACTACACACTGAAAACTAAAAAATTCGGATTCTATATATAAGATTACATTCGCGACGGCGTCACCCTTTAATTTGTGACGACGTTGGGTCGTCGTCATTAGGGTTTCGTCTTGGCCACGTTAGTCTTGCGATGGCGTCACCTTATGCTTGTGACGCCGTCCCCTTCAGTCTCTGACGCCGTCTGAGTTGCGACGGCCTACTCTTTTAAAGCCTGACACCGTCACTTGTAAATAAGCAATTTGGCTACTGAGCTGTCACAAAAGTGATGCGATGGCGTCGCATATAACACCTGACGCCGTCCCCTTCAGTTCCAGCAGTCTGAGTGGCTCGATTCTTGACTTTGGCCATTTTCTTCGTATATTCGCGCCTTTTCGTCCGAATAAGTGTCATTCCAGCATTTTGCCTTCAAGATACCTAAAAAGTGAAAAGGAACGATATTAAGTAATAACGGATACGAAAGTGATCAAATAAGGGCTTAAACGACCCCTCAAAAAGGTACATTTTAAAACCTTATCAGTCACAAACATTCCCATCCTACTCAAATGCACGTGTAAACAGCCAAAATATTAGGTATGCATTAACTCATAAAATGGATATGTAATTCCTAGCATACATTACCTGAACATCTGTAGGATCTTGCGGTGAGTCAAAAAAGTCATTTATTACTTCTTGCACTTGTTGTGAAGATAAATCGTTCGTAGAACTGAATATATCTTCTTGCACATTCAGATTTGCATTAACATTAACATCCTTTACAACATGATCTACATCCATATCACCGTCATTTTCAGTACCGGTCTGAAAAATAAATATATAGTTATGTTAAGTACTTGGTCAACTAATTGATGTGTACCGAATACAGAAAAAACCATTGTTATAACAAACCTTTGAATCATCATCTACATCCATACTATCATCCTTTTCAGTACCATTCTGAAAAAAATAAAAGTTAAATTACATTTGTTAATTAGGATGGGAGATTTATTATTGTCTACATAAAAAACAGATGAGAATGAGTAAGTCCCAATAGCAAAATATGGTTTTATTATACATAACAATTAGAAAACCATACAAACTCAAACATACAAACAACTACAGAAAAACCTAGAAACTAACATACAAACAACTAGACAAAAACATACAAACTCAAACATACAAACCCTCCATAAGCTACAACTTAATATACTGAACAATCTGGATGCGTAAGCAGAAGTAGTGATTCGTTGAAAGGGCTCATGAATAAGGACCCTGCGTCTGTTTCAACACGAAGATTAACAAATTCTTGTGACCGAACTTGGAAGACTTCAAGAGTGTGATCCATTTGGTAAGGCTGATTAGATTCAAAAACTGGATCCCCGATCTTCGTAAATCCAATTAATTTTAGTAAATGAGGAGTGAAAATGTTAAATAGTGTTTTAAAGGATTTTATTTTGTTACCATCCAACATTATCTCCCATAAACAGGCCGTGTGCCACTGATCTCCTATCATGTTGCCAAAAATGACAAGAGACTCTCTTAGTTTTGAAATATAGAAAGGTCTTGGAATCCGAATACGTAAGCAGTAAGGTATATCTAATACCAAAAAGTTGTGGTTAACCAAATCAAAAGAGAGAATCATATAATATTTTTGAGAAGAACCTAAAGTCCGTTGAGAAGCCACCCAATAAATAAAACTACCTAATACAGCCTGACTTGACCGTTTAAGTCGGATTGACTGACAATGCATATGTTCACTTTCTAACTTCTTCCAGCTCTGGGAGCTCAATGTAAACACTGAAACATTCCATGTTCCGTGTCCATCAAGCGGATATGAAATCCTTAAAATGGTAGGGTCAAAAGTGACTGGATTAACACCAAAACCGATAACTAGTTTATCAGATTCAGATTGACTTAACCAACCAGGGAGAACTATAGCAACTGATTTTCTTATTGACGCGTTCCAAAGAACAGCCATCTTAAAAGAATCAGAAAAACACCACAAACCATGAGAGGTGCCAATTGGCAAAAGATTCAAAAATCTGAGACTTGTATTACATATGACTTTAGGAATACTTGGAAAAAAGAGACGTTGCTGGAAAAAATTGACATTATCATCAACAAAATATATAAACTGTGACTCAACAAATCCTTGCTGATAGTGAATAAGAAAACTACAAGGCAGAGACGTGCGAACACCGAAACCAACAAGGAATTTGGAGCTGTCGATGAACGACTTCCATGTCTTTGAAACAGTTCTAAAGTGAAGTAAAGCATGTACAGGAAGTTTAGAAATGATTTCCATTTGAATTTCGAAGGGAATGTTGTCGGACATTTTTTAGAAACAGTGGAAATTAAAGACTATGAATGTGTAGAAGTGTAAAAGACTTATTTATAGATTAATTAGTTTAGGTGAAGTTAATGAACTAGTAGTGTAGGTGAAGTTATTAAATTCAAAACACTAGTGTAATAAATGAACTATAGTAGTTTAGGTGAAGTTTTTAAACTAGCATAGTAATTTATTAACTTTTACAATAACAAAAAGCTTTAAAAAAAGTAAATTTCTACAACCAAAACAGGTGAAATTATCTAAACTACTCAAACCATCTTCATATATAATGACATCCACTGATCAACCATCTTCATGCCCAATCACTACCCATACTCTATCTCTTCCATTATTAAAAATTTATAATTTACAATTAACTTTTTATTACTTAAAAGCTATAGATTTTAACCAAATGAACTATAGTAGTTTAGGTGAAGTTTTTAAAATGCATTTTCAAAACTCATAATCAAATGCACGTGTAAAAAACGTAACAATCCACCATATCATACCACATAAAACACGTATGAATAAGTAATACATCAGATGAGTCAGCATAGAAGCAAAACAAAATATAGAAACAGATTAAAAGGATTGCAAGAAATATAACCTTTTCAGCAAACACGCGTGCAGTATCAGATTGACCCCCATTCTTCTCACTAACCCCATCAAGCTTCAAATTCGTATGGATATATTTCTGAAGTTCATCAATTTGCCGTTGCATATTAGCCATCTGATCTAAAACTGTTGCACTAGGTGGCAATTCTCCATCCATAGCCGGAATCTGGCTATCCCCATCATGCCTCAAATGCTTGACATATTTATGTAATGGATGAATTTGTTGTTGCATTTTAGCCATTTGAGCCACAATTGTTGCTGTAGATGGCATGCCTTCATCCGCCTTCCTAATGACTGGTGGTGTATCTGCATTTGAGACTGAACAACGTCTCTATGGTCTCAACTTCTCCGGTCGACCGAATCTATTGACTGCTGGTGTATCATGAATGGGAAGACTAGGTGGCATATGATTGTATAACCTTGCTGGCATATACTTCTTGAAAAAGTCTACACTAGATGTCCACCAAAGTTCTTTCTTCTCAGTCACTGCATATAAAAAAATTATTATACACTAACCCAAATACCATTAAAAATCATAAACAATTTTTCTAAAAGAGTAGAGTATAACCTGTCGGGACAAGGCGAACCATTTCTGCATTACAAAAAAGAAGATCATAATCAGTCTTCTCAAACCTGTGTGCATCCTCCCAAGCAACACCTCGAGGGATCACATTCTCTTCTTTAACCCACCAATTTGTTGAATTGCGGCAGGTTTCCAAACGCCAAATCTGAAGGAATTACTATTACTATTAGCATAAAAATTACTACACTAAGGTTCATGCTACAATACTGAATTAAATTCTTAGTATTTAAACAATAGTTACGCACCTTCAAAGCGAACGCAAATCCATTCAATGTATAAGTTGCAATATAACGATCGCCCTTCGTAGCCATTTCAGTCAAATGTCTATCTCTAACCTTTGAAATAGCATTATAAATCTTCTTGTGAAACTCATCCCAAATGTACTAGCCCCATGGAAATGCATTCCATGCATAAATGTCATCTACTAAAACCAATATCTCATGGGAGACTAAATTTCTTTCATGTTTGCCTATAAAAACGTTCTCTAACATCAGAACCAGACAAAGTCGAACAGCATCATCATTTGAAAGTTCATTAAACTCAACTTGATCACTAAGAACCCTAACTAGTTATTCAGCTTTTATATTACTTATATTCTCGGCACACCTCTCTCTAAGAAAACTTAGCATACGATTATCAAATTCAGATTGCTGTTTCTTTAATTGCTCTAAAGAAACATCACCAAAGCGAAAACCTAATACTAGACACATATCTTGACGACCAAATTCTAAAGTGTGTCCCCAGATATCAAAATACAAGGGAGTATTTATATTAGGGTTTTCAACAAAGCGTTGATGTTGAAGCAAATAATGAAGCAAATGGTTATCATGCTCGTATGTTTTTATGTTTAACCATTTCCCGAAAGCAGTACTTTTAAAAAGTTCAAGACAATCAGGATTGAAACTCAACTTTTGCCTTATCGTTTTGATATAGTGCAACTTTGTTCTAGTACCGAGCTTCGCAGAATACACCTATACACAAAAACAAACAAAAGATGCATACCCATATTAGCATATGTTATAAACTGATGAGCAATAAAAATATACTAATGACCAATAACTTAATAAGCTTAATAAGTCAAACATTTCACATATGCAGGTGTCCAAATTTTCAGATAATCAAGACATTTCAGATATGTTAAGAAAACCATAAACACAATGAATGAACCTCAAATACACTAAAAAAATAGCAAACAAACGTGGGTTATTGTGCAGAAAAAGCAAACCCTAACATACTTGATTTTCTCAAACCTAGAATACGCAAACCCTAACATGTATACTATCTAAATGGCTTTTCTAACAACAATAATGCTAAATAAAGAATAAAACATACAATAATAATAACAATAACCACAATTAACATCAAATAATCTAAAAAAAATTAAAAACCCTAAAAAATTGTAATAATCAAAATTACTGTACAACTTGAAAAAAATCGATTAATAATCAAAGGCTATAAAACAGATGTATGTGTTACTGTGCAAATCGCACTTTTTACTTACTTGTCTTGAAGCCATTATCATATAATCGTCTTCCACAAAAAACAGATGTATGTGTTGCTGTTCAAATCGCACAACAACGGATCTGGTCTGGAAATGATCTAAACAACAAAACGGGTGTTGTGTGATCAAAGTTTCGTGATTTTTTTTTTTTTATTTTATCTAAGCCATGCACTGTTAGTGTGTGTTTACTGTGTGTTGTGTGTGTGTTTTTTTTGTTGATATTGAAATGTTAAAGTGGTAAAAGAAAAAAAAAGAAAAAAAAAAGAAAAAAAAAAGTGTCAGATCAGTAAGATTTGGCAAATCTTTTGGTTACCTTTTTCAATTTCCTAAGTGAAAAGTAAGCCCCCAGTTGAGCACCGACGGTTGAGCACCGTCGGTTGAGCGTTAACTTTGAACAAAAAAACAAAATAGGAGATTGCTTTTGGATTTGATGTGACACTTAGTGGACAATGGGAAAAGTACTTGAGAATGCCACGTGTCGTAATATGTATGGAGTCGAGCAGTTGAGCATGGCTCTTTTGGGAAAGAGATTAGAAAAGAGTGTTAAAAATGGACCAACTTTGAAAATTTGGCCCCTTTTGGTAATTTTCTCTAATAATAATAAGGGTATAATCATCATTTTATTATGAACTAGAATTATTAGATATTTTTTGCTCTTAAATATATGTAAAATAATCATTTAAATATATTTGACAATTTTAAAACTTTGAAAAAATATATATGCAATTATAAGTTTTTGTCGGATATATATATACAATTATTAGTATTTGAAGGATAAAAAGTCATCACATGATGACAAATTGACAAGTGTACTAAAAAAAAATCGGCATTTCTTTCTCTTTCGGCTTATACTTTACCTTTCTTTTTCTCCTTCTCAGTATTTTCCTACATTTTATATACTAAATTTTTTTTCATCAATTTTGAATTTAATATACGATTTTGCTCTTAAAACATTATTAAAATTTAAATTGTTATTTAATGTTTTCGAATTAATGGTGAACATAATTTATATTTTACGAAGAACGCATATGATGAACAACTTTTTTTATTGATAAATAATCATATGATAAAAAATTATTTTTATTGATTAACAACGTTTATGATTAAAAATATTTTTTATTGATTAACAACCTCATTTTATTGATGAACAACGCTTATTATTGATAAACAACTATTTTTAATGATGAACAATTTTTTTATTGATGAACAACGCATTTGAGCATGTGCAATTCTTTTTATTGATGAAAAACACCTATGAAGTACGACGTTTTTTATTAATGAACAACGTTTTTTATAAATAAACAACGCTTATGATAAATAACTCTTTCAACGATGAACAACAAATTTTATTTACGAACAACTATTTTCATTGACGAACAATAATTAAGATGAATAATTATGTTTATTGATTAACAACTATTTTATTGATGAACAACCTTTTTGTTGATAAATAACTCTTTTATTAATGAACAACAAATGTGATGAACAACTTGTTTTTATTAATGAACAACTTTTTCTTTTCTTTTTTTAGAAAAGCAACTTTATTAGAAACCACTAGCAAGGAGCTAGAAAATTACAAAAAGAGCAAATAAGGGTGTTGAAGCCAGCTATCCCATCTAAGAGTGTGTTTACCCCTAGCATTACACCAAGTAAACGATCGCATAACAATATCGTCAAAAAGAACTTCTTTCCGAGGTTTTTTTTCTGCAAAAAGAAATTGATTTCTGAAGCTCCAAATACTCCACCAAGTGGTATAAAAAACTCCTTCCATCACACCTTTAGTACTAGAATTCATCTGCACCCCTTGAACCAAGAAAGCCAAGTGAGATAAGAATCAAAAGGAATCCATACCAAATTCCACCATCTACAGACTAAACGTGTGACTTCTAACGCCAAATCGCAACTAAACAAAAGATGAGATTAGTCCTCGTAGGCGACATTACAAATCGGACAAGATAAAGAAGACACCAACACACCCCTTCGAGCCAGATTGGAGCGGGTAGGAAGGCGATCAAGAGAAACCTTCCAAGCAAAAATATTAACCTTAATTAGAATCGTTTAACATGGAAGATAGATCGATTTGGGATTTGAATGGGGACGGTGAATTTTGTGTTAAAGATGTTCGTACTTTACTTGATGAGGCTTTCCTCCCAAAAGTTGATTCTCTTCTTTTGTTAATAAAGAGCACATGTGATCAACAAGTACTTTTATTGATTAACAACATTGATATGATAATGAAAAAAAAAAAAAAAAAAAAAAAAAAAAATCTTTATAATACTCACTTCTAATTTTAATCATTTTAATACCCACTTAAAATATTTTGAGCTAAAGATCAAATCTTATAATATTCATACGAAAATTTAATAAAAAAAATAAATCTTTTAATACCTACGTCAGTTTTCAGATAAAAAATCAAATATTTTTTTTAATGAATTTGCCAACAACAACCTTATGGATGTTATTTAAACTTATCTTAATTAAAAATCATTTTAAATATGAACTCATTTTATATTAATACATATATTATTAAAACTCGCTTACTTTAATTATATGAGGTGAAATCATGTATTTAAAGAATTGATAAGTTTTATTTTGTAAACATTATTAATTAAGAGATGATTGAACAAAACTCATAGGGCTATTGCTAGATTTTTTCTTTTCTTTTTTTTTTTTTTTTTTTGTTAATTTTTTTTTTAATGTCGTTAAACGTCAAGTTTCCGGTCACTTCAAGAAAATTAAGTCAGTTGGGTGATAATATCAATATTAATATTAATATTGTTAAGAATATTAACAATTATTTTAAAAATCAGAATATATGGCTTTTGGTCAGATTTATTAACTGCAGTAATGATATATACATATTTAACTGCTAAACATACTAAGTTCCGAATTAAAAGTAGAGATGATCTCATATTCTTCATATCTACAAAATCAATTCTATTCATCTATTTTTTTTATCAAAATTAATAAAAAAATAATTTTTACCTTTTCTTTTAATAAAATATCTTGCAAATGGTAAATCTTAAGCGACGAAAAATACACAATCGCGACGAGAATTTTTTTGTCTTTCGGTAGACGGGCACTTCAATATACCTCCGACAAATCTTTTTTTGAGTTTTGTTTTGGTATTAAAATTTGCGTCTTGAAAAATCACATGTGATTTGTGTGTTAGGAATCACGTGCGATTTCATAAAATTAAATGTGATTTCATAAAATCCTATGTGATTTCATAAAATCACATGTGATTTGAAAATAGCAAATCACATGTAATTTCTCCGGATGTAAATTTTCAACACTTAAAATAAATATCGAAAAAAATTTCATCGAAGTGCTCCTCTATAGATAGATGATTTAATTCTCATCGTTATGATATGATTCTTTTCGCGTAATAATTAACGGCTTATGATATATTTAATTTTTAAAAAAATGGCGATTTTTTATTTTTTTACTTTTCTTTTATCAAAAAATGAATAACAAAGATTTGTTCATTAAATCTTTAGAGAATATTATATCTACATTGAACTTTTCTCTATAAAGTATAGATAATAGCGAACATTAAGGGGATTTGACAATATATTGTAGATAAACACACAAATAGCTTATACCAAAACCAGGGTAGGTCTCGGGGGTCCCAGGACACATATGAATTTTTCTGACATAAGAGTTAATTTGTGTAAAAATACTCGATATTTCCTAAATTTGATCCAATAAGATTGAATATATAGTCTTGCTTATTTTTTTTTGAATGCACCTGGTTAATTAGTGTTTTGCTTCCGTTCTTGCCTGAGTTTGTGAATCATGCTCAAGTTAGTCCATTGACTATATATACTAAAGCAGTCAAGAAACGTCGACATGGTTGCAAATTTATATAAAAAAAATAAATAAATAAAATAAAAATAAATAAATAAATAATTGGCTCCAAAGGTAAGCCCCAAAAACATAGGCCATGGCAAGCCCAAAAATAAATATTACAAATTACATCTCAAGCTATTAAAGAATTTACGAAAACTACCCTAAACTTTATATAGCAAATTTCTTTTACCTAGAACTATCCGACAACCTACGAACACAACCTAGAACTTTATATAACAAATTTTTTTTTATCAAATATGAAGCAGATATCTGGCTATTTTTTTGATAAAAAATATACTATCGGAAAGGCCTCTTGATTACGGCCAAAACGAGCCTAACAAACTTTATTTACCATATATATAACAAATATTTGCGATTTCTTTAGTAAAAAATATACCTCCGGAAAGGCCTTCGGATTACAAACAAATCGAGGCCGTACATTTTTATAGAAAATGTTGAATTTTAGTATATATTTATTTAAAAAAAGTATATTATCGACTTCTTGAATAAAAAATATATCGTCAAAAAGCTATCTAGATTACGAGCCAAACGAGCCAAATATTGATATACTTTTAGCTGACGGGAAAAAAAAAATAAACGGACAATGTTTTGTTGTGTATTACACTATCTAATAGCAAGGCTAAAGTTTATCGCCACAAAAACCTCCAAAACGCCCTGCAACAACGCGCGGGTACATTTTATCTTTTTATTAATAATCATTGAATACCTCCATATAAATTATTAAATTAAATATTTAAAAATACAGTTAATCTTTGACTTGTATTTGGTTACATGCAATTGAAACTTTAATCAAACATATTGTAAGCATCTATATATTGTTTGATAAAATGTATAGAAAAGCTTTAAAAAAATATCATAACATATGACGAAATTATGCTCATACAAGGATTTTTTTTTTTATCTTAATTTATGATTTTCAATAGGGTAAATCGCATAAAAAGGTACCTAACTTACTTCAATTTCAATTAAAGGTACTTATCTTATTTTTTCTCAATTTAAGGTATCCAACTTATTTTGTCTTGCAATCCTAGTCAATTAGTAAGTTCCCGGTGAAATAAAAAAATGTTAGCAGGTAATTCCATCTATCTTTGCAACATGAATAAATTTTGTAATATGGCTTTTGACATGTACAAACTAAGTAAACATTTAAACCAACTCCTCATTTACAACTTCATTCCAAATCCAACGAACAAACCAGAACCTCGAACTCTGGTGACCCTATTTTCGGAGACCCACATCGTATCCGGCGAAACACACTTTCTTCTCCAAATACACTTGATTCTCCAACGAAGCCCACCTTTCACGTTCACACTTACCTCTTCACCGGCGATACCCTTCTCATTTCCTGCGATACCCAGCTCGTTTCCGGCAGTACTAGCCCTCCAGAATCTGATTTTCGGGTTGTTTGTCAAATCCTATTTGCTATATGTGTGTATGTATTTGTTTTTTAAGTTGCTGGAAAAATGGTTGTGGTGGGTGAGTTTTGTTAGCAAAATGGTTAGTTTTAGTAATGGTGGTTCAAGTTAGTGCAAATGATAGGTGGTTGCTGATGTTAAGAAGAAAAGGATGAAGGTGTTAGTCATGTTGTTGACTTTTTTTTTGTTGCTAAAATTGACAAATAAACAATCCACCTTACTAGCATGCTATGCAATCCAAATATGACCGGCTACTTATTGTCTAGGTAAAAATATCCCGCAATTGCAAAAAAAAAAGATGAGTACCTTAAATTAAGAAAAAAAATAAGATAAGTACCTTTAATTGAAATTGAAGCTAAGTTGGGTACCTTTTTTTGCAATTTGCCCTTTTCAATAACATGTCCTTAATCTTTCTCAAGAACTTGTTGAGATCTGTAACGAAGTATATGCGTAATGACGGTAGAGATTCATATAACCCTTCTTGAATATATTTATGCAATCTTTAATTTTAGACTTTAATCTTCAAATCTTTAGCTAGTGAAGTGGTGAATAAGATTTAGTTATGGTGGAGTTTGAGATGGAAGGGGGTATTGTTTCTCGTTATTTTAATTTTTGGTCAAGTATTTGGACGGCTCAATATGTTTTTTATTTTAACACTTTTTACATAATATTCTCTATTTGATCCCTTGCATGACCCATCGTATTTATACCCTTTTTTTTTTTTTTTTTTTTTTCTCTCTCGATGAATTTAGTAGATCATTTTAGAAGGCCTCAATGATCATAGATCGAACCTATCCAATTTTTACTGTGCAATGGTTGGCTGACACCATCAATAAATTTATGCACTGCATAATTTCTACAAAATGGTATATACGTAATAATGTAAACAAAAAACAAAAAAATAAAAATGATGTATTATTTCCTCTCACGTTTTTTAAAAGACAAGATAAAAAAAAGTTGTCAATAAACATGGGTGAACACATGATGGGCTAATTAACTGGGCTAATAAAACCATTTTGTAATCCGTTTTCATTTATTCCTTGGATCGTTTTCCCAAATTTTTAAAATTTATACCTAAGTCAAAATTTTAAAATAAAGTGAAAGAAATACAGAATTAGACTTGTTTTGTTAACACTTGATAATTCTAACTCAAACAGTCACACCCCATCAGTGAAAGAGTTTTTGTTGTTTTTTATTGATACGTTTTGGTAATTTAAAGTTCTAAACCGATTTACAAAACGTCTCCTCGAATAAAATCATCCGTACTATTGTTGTTTGCTTGTCGACCTAAAACAACCTTCATGGCGATTTGAACCCACTATCATTCACTAACGCGTATACTTTGTATTGAACAATATAACTTATTATTCACTAAAGTATTGTTCACTAATCAATTTATATGTGAGCATACAGGTAGGCTTATTAGTTTATATGTGAGCATTATATCGCAAAAACGTAGATAAGCTCACAAGCTTCAAAGTAATCCAGAAAATTTGGGCTTATAAAATATAAGGCGAAAAACATATAAGCACATAAGCAACATATAAGCTTAAACAAACACCCCTTTAATCATCAACTATTTATAAAATGCATATGAGAATCTACTATAAAAAACCTTAATGGACATAAGCTCACAACTATAGAATGAAGACAATGGTGCTCATTGCTACGGTTAGCTCCAAGCGGTTTAAGAGTTATTTAAATTGGTAAGCATCTAAAGTTTCGGTTGAAAATTGGATAGTAGGAGAGATTATAAGAATTTTTTGAGATTATAAACTTTGACAGGTATGGCTAGAGGCGGCAGCTAATGATGGACGACTAGGTCTAATTCTCATATATAGTAAGTAGCTCGTGTTAGCGGATCAGTTTTGAGCTTTCGCCCATGTGTCATGTTTAGTTAGTTACGGCTTTGGCCCATATGCTAGTTATATATTCACATTCTAGCTCGTACGCTTAGTTGACGAAAAGGGTGGTGTACTAAGATTCGGCCATTGTGTTACATATCGAATTGGAGATAGTCTTATTTACCCGCATATAATTTTACATTACTTAAAGGAAAGCTCATTTACATACAAAAAGATTGTTGCATGCCAAAGCACAAATCTTAGCAATTCATTTTTATAGTTGAGAAAAAAAATGAAAAATTAACTAATATTTTAAATAAAATTTGCAATTGCGTCCAAACTTCCCTGGATTCCTAGTTTCGTTTATCGTGGTGTTTTTGAGGTATTCTTAGTTTTCCTCTCATGTTCATTCAGCATATATATGCACTTTTCATGAATTATAAGAGCATCCACAATGCATAAAGTAGTAGAAAGCTTTTTACTATTCTAAAAAGTCTTTTTAAAGAGTTTTTGGCATTGCAACCAAAGCTTTTTGGAAAGCTTTTACACAAAGACTTGGTAAAGCTCAAGTCTTTGCTCCAAGCTTTGGTCACTAAATGTTTCAAGCATTAAATGCATCAAGTCTTAAAGACTTGATGCATTGTAGATGCTCTAAGTATGCTAAATGTTAGTAGGTAGAGCCTTTAAGTATGCCAAATAATGAATAATGATTTTTTTTTTTTTTTTTTTTTTTTTTTGGAAAGGGGAACTAACAGCCCGAATTAGTAATGTTAGTTGGTGGCAATGTAAGATGGAATTAACATACATAGAGATTACTGAAACTTCTGGGTACTTGTTTACTCAGGTTAATGAACTATTTTTCTGTTCAAGTAGGTTATTGAACTTAATGAACACGACATTTGGGTCGTTGAACTTATAAAATACACATACGTACATATCACTCAACTTATAAAACGCGACATTCAAGTCACTTAGTTTATCAAAAAAACATGCATTTAGGTCACGTGTACTAACGAATACTAATATAAATGTCACTTCTTATATTTTAGTAACTCAAGTGCGCAAAAGAATAGTTTAGTATCTTAATTAACCAACGTATATATTAACCCATATAAGATTATCTAAATATGGAACACAAATAGCCACATATATATGGCTTTATACCATTTACACAACCTGATTTCTCACACATATGTCAATGGAGACTTGAAACTTGATACACTTCCATTAGGCCAAAAGTCCTTTGATTGTTTAAAGGTTATTTTGTTGTTATATTTTCAGACAATGTTCAAAAACCGAAAAGAAAGAAATGAATTCTTGGAATCTCTGGTCGTTCCGGACAAAGATGCTATCAGTATTACAGATACCAACTACTCGCAGGTTTTATATTACGCTATAACTAAGATAGTGTTTAATAAAATGTGATTTTAATTAAATTTATGCTTAAGTGTGTTCATCAATATTATTACATGGTGTTGTAGAGGATACATATCTTGTGGGGTGAGGAGGACAGGATATTCGGCCTTGAGCTTGCTAAAACCATGAAAATGTAAGATCATATCCCAAAAATATACATGTATGTTATATTAGTATTTTTTGTAAATTTATTATGGTAATAATTGAGTGTATGTGGATCATATCCAAGCAGACAACTGGGAACGAAGGCAACGTTAGAGTACATAAAGAATGCCGGCCACCTTCTACCGCTTGAGAAAATCTTTGACTACAATCGACGCCTCAAGTTATTTCTTGCAAGTGTAAACTAGATGCAGCAAATAGCACAAATGCTTCAAATAAATAGTTGTCCGTTGAAATTACAAGTGAAATTACATGGGTGCATTTATTCAAGATCATCTAGAGGAATTCAATACTTTCTTCCTTGATTTGATTATGTGTGATAATGAGATTAATTAAGTATGGAAAATATAAATCAGAAACATTAGTTTAACATCGTCGGCTTAGAAAATTAGGTAGCTAGCTTCTATTGCTAGACAGAATTATACATATCACTTCAATGAATGTCAACAAGGGAACAAATATTTGGAGAAGCATGAATTGAGATATAAGCTCCAATGCCTCAAAAGAAAAGGAAAAAAAGTTTGCAAGCAGTTGTTATTGTTTCAAACATGTCTTTTTGTCTAGCAATTCAAGGGTTTCCCCACATATATCCATGTTAATCGTGTAGCGATAATCTGAATAATGTACCCCTGTCGATGGATTATATCCTTGAAAATTCTCAACTTCAAGACTCTTTAACTTAAAAGCATTAGACCAAGATGCAACATTATCATTATCCTCTCTTCTAATCGATACCCACCTTTTATAACTATTATTCGAAATCACCGCTAAAGAATCTTTGATGAATGTTAGGCGATTACTCAACCAATCGGGTTTTGGCGAAGAAATCATGCATGCCAAAAACATGAGTACTCAAGTTGAGTGTCAGTATGTAATAATGGGCTATGTTATTTATTTCGCATCTGACCACCCAATGTAGTGCTCCATATGCAAAACAGCCATGTGATTTCACTTTAGAAAACCGACAAGCAGTAGGGGGACCTGTGTAAGTTTGTGTATATTGAATGAATAATAATGTTTGGTACATCAAAATTATATATGATATATAATGGGCCGAATATACAATGGGCCAATATTAATACTAATCTAATACTAATAGACTAACACTCCCCCGCAGTTTGAGCGGGAGGAGACCGAACACTCAAGCTGTCACGAAAATCAGAAAACAACGCAGATGGTAACCCCTTGGTAAAAATATCAGCATACTGAAACCGAGAAGGAACATGCAGAACTCGAACTTGACCAGTAGCAACCAAATCACGAACAAAATGAATATCAATCTCAATATGCTTGGTATGCTGATGCTGAACAGGGTTAGAAGACAAGTATACTGCACTCACATTATCACAATAAACAATAGTAGCAGATGACAATGGTGTATGAAGCTCACGTAGTAAATTCCGAAGCCAACATGTCTCAGAAACAGCGTTGGCAACACCGCGATACTCAACCTCAGCACTGGAACGAGAAATCGTCGGCTGACGTTTAGAGGACAATGAAAATAAGTTGTTGCCAAGAAAAACACAATAACCTGATGTAGACCGGCGAGTGGTAGGGCAACCAGCCCAATCAGCATCCGAATAAGCAACCAAGGATTCAGTAGTAGAAGAAAATAACTGTAAACCATAAGCCAAAGTCCCCTGAACATACCGTAATATCCGCTTGAGAGCAGTGAAATGAGGTTCGTGAGGATCATGCATATATAAATAAACCTGCTGCACAGCATAAGTAATATCGGGTCTGGTGAAAGTGAGATACTGAAGAGAACCTGCAAGACTCCGATATAACGTAGGATCAGAAACTGGATCACCATCATCACCCAACTTATACTCAGCGTCAACAGGAGTCCGAGAAGGGTTACAACCAACCAAATGTGCACGCTCCAAAATCTCCATAGCATACTTACGCTGTGACAAAAATATCCCAGAAGAGTCACGCGTAACTGACACACCCAAAAAATAATTAAGAGCACCCAAATCTGTCACAGAGAACTCCTTATGCAAAGAAGCAATAATACGCAGTAATAAACTATCAGAGGAAGCAGTAAGCACAATATCATCCACATATAGTAGCAGAAAAGCAGTATCATCACCCTGTCGGTAAATAAATAACGAAGAATCACACCGACTCGAAGTAAACCCAACAGTAAGAATATAAGCAGCAAACCTCTGAAACCATGCCCGAGGCGCCTGTTTAAGACCATAAAGAGAACGCTGTAATAAACAAACATAATCCGGATGCTCAGGATCCCGAAAACCAGGTGGCTGATGCATATAAACAGTTTCAACCAAATCACCATGCAAAAATGCATTCTTGACATCAAGCTGATGAACAGGCCAATGTCGAGAAATAGCTAAACTAAGAACAGTCCGAATGGTGCCCGGCTTAACAACCGGACTAAAAGTCTCATCAACATCTACTCCCTCTACCTGTGTACTACCATTGGCAACAAGACGTGCCTT
Organism: Chrysanthemum seticuspe; assembly: GCA_019973895.1. Lineage (NCBI taxonomy): Eukaryota > Viridiplantae > Streptophyta > Magnoliopsida > Asterales > Asteraceae > Chrysanthemum > Chrysanthemum seticuspe. The sequence goes on along the minus strand of BPTQ01000006.1, from coordinate 48,695,162 downwards.
GTACCGACTAAGAGTGCCATCAGCCAAATACTTATGGCGAAATAACCACATACACCTAACAACATTGACACCCGCAGGACGAGGTACACAAGTCCAAGTTTTATTCTTAATAAGCGCATTATATTCATCAAACATAACATTTCGCCAATTTGGATCATCAAGAGCATCCTTATACGACCTAGGTGACGGAGAAACAGTGGACACATGACCAGCATACTTAGGATTAGGACGAGAAGTCCCGACACGAGAACGTGTGACCCTGGGATGAATAGATACAACAGGTGGTAGCGTTGGTGGGTCAGGGACAGGTGCGTTAGGGACAATTGGCGTTGGTGTAGGGGAGGTAGGTATGTTTACTGGTTCGTGAGGTGTAGATAAATCAACTTGGGGTATAGGAATCGGGTTTAAAGGAGGACCAATTGGGGTGGTGTTGATAATGGTTGAAATGAGATTTGAAGAATCTTCCAAAAAATCATAGGAGGGGGTGGGTTTAGACGGATGGGTTTGAAACGGAAAAACCGTTTCATCAAAGGTAACATGACGAGAGATAATAATTTTTTTGGTATTTAGATCAAGACAACGATAGCCAAAATGATTGGCAACATGTCCCAAAAATATGGCAGGTGTAGCGCGAGGTCCTAATTTATGGTTGGTATCAATATGTGAGTAACAAAGGCATCAAAAAACACGAAGGATACTATAATCAGGTGTAGCACCAAAAAGGCGGGTAAAGGGTATGTCATTGTTAATGGCACGGGAAGGTAGGATATTCAATAAATAAACAGCCATATTAAGAGCTTCAGTCTAATAGTTGGGTGGTAAATGTGCTTGAAACAATAAACTGGCGCATGGAAATAAGATTTTTGACGATATGAGGGGTAATTAAAACATTATTTAAACGAAGAGGACGAAAAGGTGTAGACAAGATACTATGACCGAAGTTGGTAACGGGAATGAAATGCCCATCACCAACCGCGATAGACGGATAAATGCACTCATTAAGAATATCACTAAGACAATGCACAGAATCATTAAGATGAGAGCTCGCACCTGTATCCATATTCCAATTTCCAGCAGAAGGGTCCTCAAGAGTGTTAGTAGCAAAAGCATATGGCAAGAGAGTTGCTTGACCTGAACCTTGTGGACCCGACGCAAGAAGTTGACCCGGGTTAAAGACTGTACCAAACACCGGCTGCTATGAACCGGTTGAAACCCCTTGCGGCTGTGAACCGGTAGAAACCCCTTGCTGTTGTGAACTTGCTGGTGAACCTCCTGGCATGGGTGAACCGCTGCTGTGAACTGGGAAAAGGTTGAACCCCTGATTTGGTGAACCTGCAACAAATGAACCTGGCATGTATTGAACCCCGGATGTTGGACCGGCAGCAAACGAACCTGTCAAAGAATTGGACCCCCAAGGAGAGCCTTGGACCAGCTGTGGATGCATAAACTGGGCCGGCTGTAGTGGACCTGTTGAGGCATAAACTGGGCCGGCTGATATTGAGGCATATGGGCCGTGGCATGGTACGCAACAGGAGCCGTAGCAGAAGTGGAATTTGGTGAAGTAGTAAAACCCAATTTAGCCAACAATTTTAGAAAGGTATCCATATCCACAGAACCAGAACTGCGAGGAAGTAATGTAGACTTACCATGAATGCCATTGTGAAGATACTGACACGCCTCACCAAAACGACAATGACCTTTAGCAAACAAAAAACAAGGTTTGTTTACTTTTTCCAATGGATTAGACGGACGACGAGTGTTGCTATTTGCCAATAAAACCATAGGAGAAGCAGATGTAGCATCGACAATCGGGTCTTGAACTTTAGACTTCATGCGCATCTCTTGCGTGGTCAACAAAGAACGAACCGTCTTGAGATCGGGAAATGGTTCCCGACTAGCAATAACGGTTGAAATCACATCATACGTGCTAGGTAAGCCTTCAAGTGCAAACATAACAATATCATCGTTACTAAGAGGAGAACCAAGACCATTCAAAACCAAAGCAATTGACTCAATTTTCTGAAAGTATGCATCAATTGTTAAGTCCCCAAGCTTTAGATTACGTAACTCCACCTTCAAAGTGTCACAATTCTCAATTTCCGGTAATTTTGCAAACTTTAAAAAAATTTACTATTCATCTCGGGAATTTACTATTCATCGGTTACTATTCATCATTTTACTATTCATCGTTTTTGAAGTCGAGTTGATATTTTGAGAGGTTATTTAAAAATTTTACTATTCACTTTTACTATTCATTTTTACTATTCATTTCAAAAAAATTTATTTCACATTCTCGTAAGTTAACCTATTTTAGTGATAACTGTAGGATCGATATATTTATTGTGTTGATGATTCGGGTGGTCTTGGATGATCAAAATACATGTTTGCCATATTTAGAGAGAGAAAGATAGAGAGAGAGAGAGAGAGAGGGTGTTCTTGCTAGAGGTTTAAACAAAGGAAAGGTTAGATTGAATTGAAGCACCACCCCTTCCATGGATGGAAGGGGTATTTATAGTTACAAGACTACACGACCTCCTATCGGCCTGTGGATCAGGGATACAGTGGGTAAAGACCCGTCCTTCCTCCACGGTGATACAATAAACTAAACTACGCTGCAAACTAACTAATTAACTACTGAATAACATAAATAACGACACGTCTACGAGCTAACTTATGCTAGATAATATTTGGGGTGACCGACTCTTCACTATGGAATTTTCTAATTCCTAACAATCTCCCCCTAAGGGAGGTCACCCCATGTTTTACATTTCGAATCCTAGCATTCTATTCTTGACTTTGTTCTTGAGTTCGTAGACTTCAATTCTTCAATTCCGCAATCTTTGTGCTTTAGTAGTGCAACTTCAAAGTTCGCCTAGTTTTGTACTTTCAGTGGAGGTTTTTGAACTGATCCACATCTTTGATGATCTTCGAGCTTTCTTTGAGATCATCAGCCACAGTAAATCTCTGGATCAACCTTTGTTGTGTTGCCATCATGTGAAGTTGTGACTTTCGGACCGACATGCTCACACTTTTGGATCATGACATCTTTCCATCAGAGTAGCGGAAGCCTTACTGGTTCAAGATATTTGCAGCAGCGCAGCAGGAACATAGTATAAGAAATATCTGAGCCAGGTTCTGTAGATATGCACAAGTCATGATTTCTTCAATTAAGTGTGGATGATGTGAGCATGCGGCTTTGGATTGACCGCTCAATTCTGATCAGCTGCAACCGTCCAAATGTACCTGCAAACAACAGTTAGCAATAAAACACACGAAAGTGTCTTTGACCACTTTCGTTGAATTGAGGTACACGGCCCACGGTTCCCCGTTGATCAGTACAAGTACTGCCTGTGATCAGGTATAATTCCGAAGAATCTCCTTGACAGGGTTTCGCAGCTGTTCTAGATGTTCTCAAACCGGAACGTCTCAAAGAAGACAACACGGAGTGAGTGAACCAGCGAATTGAGATTCACTGATTGATGAAAAATGATTTGAAAAACAATCGCGTATTGCTTAGAAGAAAGAGTTTTGCAATACGACGAAGGTTTTATGAGAAAGATCAATTTTCAATCACAAATACTTTTTATATTTGAAAATAGTACACATTCGACGTGCTAGAGAAAAGAAGAGATTCGCACATCGAACGGTTTTTCTAAAAGTATTTTTCAATCAGAGATACTTTTTGAATTTGAAATGAATACACATTCGACGTGCTAGAGAAAAGAAGGTTTGCACATCGAACGGTTTTTCCAAAAGTATTCGTCAATTCCATTCCTGGACCAAGGTTGATTCAAGATTGAATCTCCTCATTGTTTCTATCCAGTTGTCACAAGCTTGATCTTACGAGAAGATCTCACATGCCACCCACCAAGAGCTTGTTTGATGTTGGCTCTAGAAGGATTTTCATCTTCATCGTGAATATTTTTACATATCACTCGGATGTTCTGGCAATACCACAAGGATAATGCGTAGGACTCTTAATATATTCTTACTTTCCACATTGTGTGAAACAGCAAGTCTTCATTAATTTTGTGTCCTAATGAGATATTGTGGATGATCTCTTGGCTCTAGACTCAAAAGTGCACATTTGGTTCCTAAGCCGGAGACTAGGGAGAGGGTCTCCTTCTTCAATATCAACAATCTCTAAGAGAAAGTCGATAGATTATGTCAGTTCCCCGTGAGAGTGAAACAAGACCTTTAAAGAGGAACTTGAGTGGTTTGGGAAGTTTAGTGCAGTGCATCACTGGGTCCATGACGTCTTGTCTTCAATACCAGTGTTACCTTAGTAAACACCAGTAGCATATGTATTGAACCCGGTTTCTGCCCTAAGGTTGAATAATTGGAGGGCTATTTCTTTTCACCCTTTTTCACATTCATTTCTTTTTCATTCTTCAACCCCTTCAGTGCTTACCGAGACTTCATAACTAGAACCTTGTTGGGTTTATTCCAGTACTAGCTCTGTCTCAGTCCGCACTCTTCCCAATTCTCATTTTTCTCCTTTTTTTTTTCATCATACCTAAAGACTCTACACTATCTAGTGGATTGTCCCTGGGTAGATCCCTCCGGTTCTGGCGGATCGTGGGAACTAATACCTAACCTCACCATCCTTATAACTCCATACATAAAGTAAAATGGTCGGTCTTTTGGTACAGTTCATTCTTCCTTGAAACCAATTTAAAAATCATTTGGAAAAACAATCAAGGTACTTGTGATACGAGATCAAAGCATTTTGTACCTTAATAGTTTTGATCATTTAGAAAACCTCCCCCTCAACATGTGCATATGATTTAGAAATTATTTAGCACATGCAGGCAAGAGGACTTTGAAATATTTTCTTTGATCACAATTTTTATAGAAAAAGCCATTTGATTTTCTTTGGTAAATTCTCCCCCTCAATATGTGCATAGGATTTTTGAAATCATTTTTATCACATAGAGGCAAGAGTTAATTTGAAGCACATCCACAATCACAAGAGCCATTAAGAAACCATTTTAAAACTCAATCAAGGTACTTTATAAATCACTTTAAAAAGCTTTCATACCTCGATAGTTTGTTTTCTCCCCCTCAATATGTGCTTCGAGATTCGAAAGCGTTTAGCACATATGAGAGAGCAGCCTGCACAATTAAATCAAAACGATCACCTTTTATCAAATTTCATTATTAAATCACAAATTCTCCCCCGATCAAAAATATCAAACCCTTTGAGATTTTAGATCCCAGGTGATTTAATACGGTTTAGAAAACATGGGAGAATATGTGGCCTGGTTTAAATACTCATCATGTTTTTGGATAAATCCTTCTCCTCAACATGTGCATTGTGTATGAAATCGTTTGGCACATGGAGGCAGGAGTGCCTTTAAAGGACTAAAACCAATTCCATTTAAACAGATAAGAGATTTAACTCACGATCTCTACCCCGATCAAAATTTCAAACCTTTTGAGATTTGTGATCCCAATTGATTTAAATCATTTAAAAGATTTTGGGGAAAGACGTGGCTTGATTTAATTTTGAAAAATGACAGATAAGGACCATTTTAAGACATTAAAGATTGTTAGTGTCAGTTATGATTGTTTTAAGAGATCTTTTAGGTAAAATACAACAATTTCACAATCAAACAAGAACAGAAAAAATTTCATTTTGAAAGATCTTGATTCTAAAGAAAATCATACCATGACATAACATTAAATCTTTAGATCACCACTTTAATTTGTACAAACGGAATTGATAGATGAAATATCGTTTGAAAATATTTAATTTGAAATCACTTAGGATTTGACAAAATAAGAGTCCGGTTGATTTCAAAACTTTGAATCCGATTAATTTTCAAAACAGTATTTTTCCATTTTCAAAACAATATTTTTCAAAGTTTTAGAAAATGGTATCATCACTACTTTTTCCTGCACAAGATACGTTAGGTGGTTGAGAAGCTTCCGTTGTTGTTGCTGTAGGGTTTGGAAGAAAAACCATCTGCTGATGCAGTGAGACTTCTTCTTACGTTGCATTTTGAATGCCAACTGAGGTCAAATTAAGCTCCATTTCTTCAATCACTTAGAAGAAAACCATCTGCTGATGCAGTGATGTCACACCCCCTATTTACCTGTTTTGCAGCGGAATGGAATTCCTGGGGATTGACTGTCATAGCACCACATCACAGTTATATTGAACGACCTAAAGTGTCGTTTTAAAAACACATCGTTGGATATTTCATAAAAACATTCAGAGTACAACATCGGTCCCAAAAGGTTTACAAAGTTTGCGGAAATACAATTTTGTTACAAATCCGAACGATGTTTTTGAAATAAAGTACCATAATGTACAATAATGTAAGTCGACGCCGCGACTCAAAATGTAGGTCCCTAAACCATGTCATGATGATAGTGCCTCAGTTACCTGAAAATACATTGCTAAAAAGGTCAACAATAATGTTGGTGAGAAATCATAGGTTTATGTAAATGTTTTATACGACTACACAAGTATAGATCAGGCATGACAATCAAGTCACGTAAAAATGTTACAATTGCAATAAGTCCATGACACCGAAACTAGACAATTCATAATATATGCCCCTGCAGAGTGTTTGCCAGACAACTCCGTAATGTTATAAAATGAAATGCATCCGTATGACTAGTTGGGATTCACCAACCCGGATGGAGGCGTCACCCTCGATAGATCTATCCACTCATCCTCGCTTCAAAGATTAACGGTTCATGTTCAGGTAATGGGAATGGGGACTTTCAATTGGCAAATACGGTAACTTAAGCAATGTAATGAATTTAATGTACTTAGTATCGTAATAAAAATGTTGTGCAATGTATTCTCCCCCGTAGGTTTGAAAATAATTAAAAGCATGCGACGGGGCTATGAAAACTCACTTGGTAAACTGGAATAATGGCAAAAGTGAGTACACCGAGGTATAA